>LD368627.1:118002-128824 GCA_001465055.1 Ptychodera flava
CACCATCCAGGTTTTTCTGAATGTAAAATGTACTCTATTCAAGTTGAATGTGCCAGTGATGCTGCTGGGGCGTGGTTGGAAGTACAGCAGACAAATATACAGGTTGGAGAGGCTACAAACAACTTCAACGTAAAGCATGTGCGTTTTTCTTGCGAGTGACTGCAAAAAGCTGAAGATTTACCTTTGGATAAACAGTTCACTTTTGTGTCAAAGAATTGTTATTCAGCCATATCAATTTCCATGGCAGTCTAATAAACCACACACTTCAATTCTACTGATGAATATTTTATTTTAATATATTGGTATTCAATTTGAGTGCGTTTCATGAGGAAATTGTTCACTGGTAGTTCGTTTGAACGCGTACAAAATGCACATTGAGAAATAAAAAAAAAATGAAAAAAAAAGAAAATTTCCCTACCTACCTACCTTATTTTTGAAAACCATGTAATCGGAACAGCACATATTTTTTTTTTTGGCCTAATACATAAAGTTCCTAGCATGTGTGGCGCAGTCTTACACAAGCTTTGTAGTGAAACAAATGCTCGATTATCTGATAAATACCTGCAATCAGCTGTAATTTGTCACATAACACATTTGGCTGTTCAAAGGCCCGGAAGAAGTTTCTAATGAGATAACCATGTGTTGTTCTGACCACCATATTTACCAGGAACTCTGTCCATAAGGAGGGTAGAGTTGCTGTAGACATTCTTAACCATTCATTCAAATTCCGAGAGCCCTTGTTTAGGCTGTTTTAGGGTCAAGTAAGGAGATGTTTTAATTAATACAAAAGTGACAACTGTATGCTCAATCTTCAGTATGGACTCCATAACCAGTGTGAAAATCTGGTATGCAATGCTACTTGATACCAGTAATGCATTATCATATCAAATGGCACCTCTCTATTTAGCATGTTTACATTTTACACAAGAAAGATAAGAGAAGCAAGTACTGGACCTCTGTTCAGTAATAATTCTCTGTATTCAAGTTTGGACAATTGTGAAATGTCAGAATTTTAGGCTTTGTTGCAAGAGATCAGTTACTGTTTGACAGTCTGCTAAAAATCCTGAGATTTGTCATCTGAGGACAGCTGTTCAGCCTTGAGGAGATAATGATGATATCCCTGACTGATATTGTATGACACCCAGTGAATGAAACTTGATCTGTTTACCATACAAGTGTCAGCTATGTTTAATGAAGTTTGTACATGTTCAGAGGAGCCTGTAGACCAAGAAAGCATTCAGATCACAATCATGTACGGTTACAATAAATCACTAGAATGAATCCCAATATTTTTGATCAAATACATTCCAAGATTTTTTAAATGACTGGGTCCTAACATTCCAACTACCAGCTGGTTCCACCTTGCAATAGAGCAAGGTGTCATTCATGAATACTTTGTCTGTTTGTATTATTTGTCACTGAACTTTGACCCTTTGTTGCACTCTTTCCCATGATTAATGTTGCAAAAGAAAGCTTTTACATTTTACCTTTCAACCAAAGCCCTCTAACACACTGTTGAACACAAGCATGACATACACTTTAGCCGTAACTTTAAAAAATGCCGTCGGTGGTGAAGAGAAAGCATTTGAATTTATTCATTTTCATCTCTCGGTAATTCCAGTGTTTGTGAATGATGCCATTGCAATGTTTTAAATCCATTGCTACTCCCTTATAAAGTCATTAGTGGAACAATCTGTAATTTTCAAATTCTTTATAACTTTTATCGCACAGCTTGTAGGACTAGCAAGAATGGAACACCCAAAAAAATCAGCAAGACTTGCGGAAAGTTTAATCGTGTCAGACAGTGAGCCACAAATAAGATGGTGAATTTCCATTTTTTTATGCAATCAGCTAACTGGTCTTAGTGTGATTCTTCTGTCATCAGGTTGGAAAGAGGAAAGGCCTGAAATTAAAAACTGGTCAAGTTAAGAAACTAAAACAAACAGAGCCTGAGGTGAGTCTTCCTTCCAAGGATTTCTGTCAATATGCATTGACAAAGTCTGTGTAAAGACAAGTCAAGCGCACTGCAGGCTGCTTATTCTCAACAGCATGCTGAAAATAGATTTTATGTATGTTAGGAGTTCAAGGAACACAAAAAATTGGACAAAAGTTAAACATAGTATGGAATGAGACGTTTGAAGGGGTATTGCACAGAAAAAAAATCCATGATATTCTATTTATAACACTTTGTATGCCATTTAAAGAAAGGATGTTCAGTAAGAAATACATTTTGGCATGCCTGCAAATTAAAAGACTTGAACGTTTGCTCAAACTTTAGTCAAGAAACAATGAACCATTCACTCTCACAAACTTATTGATCACTGTGCAAACTTTGGTACAAGAGAAATAAATTAGCCAATAAATACACACACTTTACTGTAAAGTCAAAATGGCCATCATCCCTATGTTAACACTATTTCAGAAAAATTAAATTTTCTATTTTCACATGAAGAAGAAGGTGAAAACTTTGTTTACCCCATGACCTTCTAAATTAGCCCCTAACAGTGGTAGACCAAAAAAGTAACTGTATTTCAGAATACAGAATATTTCAGAATATTTGGTTCAGAATCCAAATACCTGCCTGAGGCACATTCTTCCATAAACAGTTTGCATTTCAGTGAAAATATTTTTCAACAGGCTCAAAATGAAACTGAATTTTATAATATTGAGCTGTTCTCAAAGACTTTCATATTTTCCTTGACCTACCAATTTGTCATGTCATTGTATTTACATGAAACACAGATTAACAGGAAGTCGTCCCATAGTCAAAATGATTTGTTACACTCTAAAAGTGACATCTTTATTCTGGTTTTCCTCCAACAGGAATCAAGTAAAGATCCCTGGTCACAGTACTTGGCAGAAGTACAGAAATACAAGGCCCGAGACTGCAGTGATGAAGATAAAACAAGACCATTGGTAAAATGAGCTCAGTTAATGGAAAAAGGACCCATCAATGAAACCAGCTCTCTTCAGACTTTCAAAATTTGGAAAGCCTTTTCGTTGTCCACATACATTCTGCATCTGCACTATGAATATTTCTTCATGGTGAATTTAGAGACTGAAATCTCGTGAATCCGAAATGATAGAAAGTCATTCTGAAAAGAGAAAAAGTCAACACTATCTAGATAACACTGCCAATCAGAAGACTGTTCCAACCCTTTCTCCAACGGCAAAGAAAATTTATAGGGATAAAACTTTGAACCACAATCTAAGGTCCTTGTTTCAAACCAGTGATGTGTATCTGATACAAGGCCATACTATCTCACTTACTCATGTACTTTGGCTGCAACCTGAACTTCTGCAGCTGTCACTAAGGACTTTGTTGAAGGAATTTTTCAAATCAGAATACAAAATCATCGTTGATGGATATCATGTTAAAAAATTTGATGAGGTTGATGAATTTTTACATATTTGAAAAATTAACGTGTTTAGAGTGTCTCACAGGGCCAGTAGCTGTAACTTTGGAAGATTGTTTTTACACTGTTTTGTTTCTAATGCCAACCACAATTTCTTGTTCTGTTACCTAAAACATTTTGAGATACACAGTATTCAGCTTGTCAACTCAGCCTTTATATGTGTAAACTGCATTGTTGTCATCGGCGAGTGAGTTCTGGTTGGGACTAGCATTAAAACGCAAACATTAATATGTATTTGATGTTGTGTTAACATGCGTTTGAGAGTAGAACAATAACTCGCAATTGACATACATGATAGTGATAATGATCATCAAAACCCACAGCTATTGGCTCTTTCATGTTGCATCTTTTAAAAGCACTGACAGAGGCAATTCTATTAAAGTTGTTACATTTTATTCTATTTACTCTTTACATGCTCACCATTCGTAGCACATCAATATCTTTCACTGTTCACATTGTCAATTATTCAGATACTGTCTCCCAGTTTTGTCAGGGAGGGCAAGTTTGCACCAAGTACACAAGTTAGATGTTGATTTGTTGAAAAAATAAAACAGAAAAGCGAAGATCATCTAGAGAGTGATGATAATGGTAGACGTGTTTTCTGGTCAGGTTAAAATGATACTTTCAGGAGACAAAAGCAACAAAACTCTTGTGTCACCCAAAACAATCAAACCTCAGTCACAACTTTTTGTCTTTTTTCTGTGTTGAGTCCTCAGACTGAGATCATGAGAGCAGAAGATGAAAGGAAAAGTTTCCTCATCAAGACAATGTGTCTCTCTTAATGTGTCAAGTCTTCCTTCTTACTTTAAATTCGCATGGAACTTTTTACCGCCAGATCACATTTATTAAACACATTTTGCTCGGTGATTTGAATTTGTCCTCAGAGGTGAACAGAATTTTGCCATGCTCAGGGCAGTGGTGGTGAAGTGTCAAAGTAAGATTGTTCTATTTAAGCTAATCCCAATTGTGGAACACATAATCTTTATCATAATATTACATTTTGCTGTCAAAATGTGGTCAGTAAAGTCCATAATTTTTATATGATTCAAGACAACTTTATTCTACATGTAAGAAAAATTCAAGTGTTATCTTTGAATAATAAAAGTTTTGCTCAACATAGTTTCTAGTTTGTCTCAACAAAGTGATTTCTATTTCACAAACAATCAGTCTCACAGTTTGTTGCCTTGTGTGTTCTGTACCAAAGCTGCATGCATGGATGTGTTCTAGACAAAAAAGATTCAGTTGTGTATGGGTCTTGAACAACTCCAGCCCCAACCACAGTAGTTCTCTTTAGGGTTGAAGATAGCGGAGACACCTACATGACTGAATGTATCAGTCAAGGCCATGGTCATAGAATGCACTTGCCCACTGTGTGTATTTTCAGCATGAGAGTGAATCCCTGAATGAGTCAGTTGATAATATTCATATTTCATTAATATTAATGTATTTTCATACCCCATAAATGCCATGTTAACCCAATGAGGTTCATGGTGCTCAATTACTCAGATGATTCTGCAGCTTAGTGGCACTACCATGGAGATATTTCTATTGCATTACCATGGAGATGCCTCTATGGCATTACCATGGAGATGTCTCTATGGCATTACCATGGAGATGCCTCTATGGCATTACCATGGAGATGTCTCTATGGCATTACCATGGAGATGCAGATAAACAGATAGCGGACAAGCTGAAAATAAATGATCAATTGTGAGACTTCAGATTTGTAATCACGCAGCTTACAGAATGGTCCACTCTCTCATCATTGCTCCACGTGTGTCATGTCTTTTGCTGTCAATTTATTTGTTTGTTGGTGTGTTTGCACGTGTGTTTACTTGCCTATTTATTTGTTTTCTCAATTTCATTTTTACCTTCCAATGCTGTTTGTTGGCTTTTCATTTACTTCTTTAATATTATTCAACCAACCTACCTGAATTCCTATTAAAGGATAGTTACCCAATAGTTAGGTTAAGTAATTCTAAAAGAAATAAGAATTTAACTGACGAGTAAGACAAAAGTTTAAGCATATGGGCCCAGTCAACCACAAAGAAGGCTGGATGAGGCATGAATAATTTAAATTTGTTTATGATTATCTATGACTTGTTCAAAATTGTGGCTTAAAATATTTTGCATGCAACCTGTATCACAGCATTCAAACGTCTAAGGGGACATCGTCTCATCTGACGTTACTGATAAATTTTCTAAAATATTGAGACTTATACATTTATTTATTTGTTTATTTATTTATAACAAAATAAAAAAAGTAGACAGGGACTGAGGTGCGCATTGCTTGTTGCGGGAGCCGAGTAGTTTGAGTTCCACCGTTGGGGGCGTTTGCTTGGGCTATGATAATTCCTCGGATGACAGCAAAGGGTAGCAGATGGGGAGACACAAATGCACTGAAACGCACTGAGCTTTCCGCTGAGAAGTTTTCCAAAAAAATTATTTGCGGGCAGGTAACTTAGCCCAGTATCAGCGGACGGGAAATGTAATGTCCAGCGGGACAACAGAGAGAATTCGGTTCTTTGCGGGGTTTGACAGTATTGAGGGTGGCGAAAAGACTTGTATAACGAGTTACGTAGTTGTATTTTGAGTGCAGAGGACCATTAGCAAGTGTGCTGTTCAGGAGCGGGTAGAATGGAACGAACACTGCTTGGCTAAAAATGAATATTTTCTAGTCGCGAGGAGAGAACAGTTGCGAACCACTTTCGCTTTAGACTACACAAACTTTGATTTTGTTCACATTTAGCCGTGTATGGTACGCGTACTTAAATTTAAATTCACTTTCATTAAGTATGATCAGAACTTCTCAAAAGAGGCAGGTTTTTTTGCTGTCATCGATTTTGTCGTAAAATTGAGCAGGGCACATGCGTGTAAGGAAAGAGGATTATTTCATTCTGGCGAGCCTGAGCATGTTTCCGCTCCGCGGACCTGCGCAAAAATCAAGATTCAAATCTTTGCGGGTAGGGCCAAGCTGTTGCCGTAAAGGGGCGGCGAGTGGTGTATGACGATGGATAATTTCGAAAACTGGACACTACGTCAGGGACTTGCTCATGAATTTTGTTGACAAGGAAAAGGGTTTCATATTTTCTCCGATATGGACTGATGAGTAATCAGTTTCGGATTAATGTTCCGGAAGTCTTTCGTTTTTCAGAAAAGGAAGATTTCTGAACTAGAGTAGATGACACATAGTCAGGCATCCATATTGCGTATTTCTGTGAAATTGTGATTAGACCAAACATTTTTTTAAATGCTTTTTGTGACTGGCTAGTTATCTGTAGCGGCGCTGTCGATATGTAACAGTTATTCAAGAAATACATGCAGAAAAAACTCATCTCCGAGTTGGAAACTATAAAACAGAGCAGTTTAAATGCATATGTCTGTGACGTCATGACTTTGTTTTGCATTGTATATGTCTGTTCCTGTTAATATTGGAATATGACAAGTAACTTGAAATGGTAGAATGCGCCTCGGGGAATAATATTCGGTCTTTCTAATCTTTTACACCTTTTTGGTCTGACTACTACATGTGGGGCTAATTTTGAAGCTCATAGGGTAAAGAATGAGTGGTTGTACGAGGATTCGGAACCGGGCCTACACTGTCAGCAAACACTGGCTTAAACTTTGAAAAGAAAATTGGAACGATATGTTAACGTTCCGTATACGCTTACAAATTCCCCCTCCCCAACTCATAACAGAAAAAACTTGAAACACCATCCCAGCTCGTCCTCTCCCTTTATACTACCATGGAAGTACAGGTGATACAACTACAGCTTTGCAATGCTTTCTCACCCCTACACGATTCAGCCTTCCGAATCGACAAACCCGGCATGCAAGGAAACTTAGTAATCCTGTTGTTGTTGTTGTTGTTGTTGTTGTTGTTCCTTGCCAAGAAAAGTGAATACACTGATTTGCATTTTTGTTGCTGCTGTTCAAGCCTATTGATAAGGTTGCACATATCAGTGAGATAGTCAGACACAGAGCGTTGTGCAGCGTTTATATGATAACCAGATTGTCCACAGAACAGGAGCATAAAATTTCCCTTTCCGCCGATGATAACGATATTTTCCTTCCGCTGTCCTAACCTTTTCCAGGGATAAAACCTACCCGCCCGCGAGTAATCCAGGAAACTTTTGGTGACTTACGGTTTTCGTAAACTCTGTTGGCTATCTTTGTGTAGTCACGACGAGATGACTCGGCAGGGAGAATATCGGTACCAGAGAGCGTTCAATCTTCAGGAAGCCACGTCGTCGTGGGACTGAACAATTTCGTTCCAAACTTGAACATATGCTCGTCCAAAAATTCAGAAACTATGATGCAAATTTTCAGAAAGGCTACGAACAGTTGTTTATACAACTATAGATGCTCGAGAAAAACGTTTTTCTCTAGGGTCTATTATGATACAACCTAACTGGATACGTTTGGCTGTAGTTATTGTTTACAGAATTTACGTAACATACGCTTTCCGAAGGCATTGTAAAGTAGTATTATGTCACTCAGTTGAAATTTGTCCGATGGAGATCCGCCATCATTAAAGCTTCGTGAAATGTGTTTTTTCACTCAGTCGCGTGATACACGACGGCCGCTGTGGTGGTATGTGCATTAGACCCCTTTTTCTAATGCATACACACAGCGGCCACCGTGTATCTGTTCACATGTGACTGTGGTTTTTTCATTCTTCTTTGGTGTCATTAATCATTTTCAAATGCGATCTCTGTCTCTTGTACAGCTGTATGGTCTATTTCATTTCGTTGAATTCTTGATGAACACCCTGTGAATCCTCTGTTGTTCTATGATTTAGAAAACCACGGGTTTACCTGGTCACATTGGGGAAGGGACTGTGACCAGATGTACTGGTACATTCGTCCACACAGTCATCGATTGACGCAAACAATCTTTCGAAAGCTGTGCGGAAATTACAAGAATTCGTTCCGAATTGGCAGAGCAAAGAGTAGAGGCGATTAATGTAAAGATTGCGGCGTTTCCTGTTTTGTGACCGGACTTTACGGAGAGATTTTGACTGTGTTTTCCAGATACGGACGTTATACAGGAATTCCGTTGAATGCTGCCCTATTTTTAGTTACGTTAATCGAAGCGTAGACCCAAGTAATAGGGTCTACAAGCACACAAAATACCCGCAGACTTTCAATCTATTTTGAGAAGAGCACTTTGTCCGATCGTGTATGTATATATATTTATTTCACGTTATTTCGGACATATCACAAGCGCTCGTTCGCTGGGCAGTCTGCTCGATCTATTGACCACGTACTCGATCTGCCCGTCACTGCAACCTAACGTGCGGGATCGAAAGATCGAGCAGAAAATCGATCGATCTAGCAGACTACCTAGCGAACGAGCGTCGTCCATTGATATGTGATTCACTAGCATGTTTTGGCGCACAACAAAGGTAAGAATATTGATTAAGTTACGTGTCCAATCATGGTCCAATATACTGACGGCATATTTATATACATGTGTGTAAATACCGAATTAGGGTGTGTCTAAAGTCCCTTACGTCATCCTTCAAACTGACTTGCGTAAGTGGATCAACATCAAAACCATGCAAATAAAGTGTTTGTGGTTGTGTCATCATGGGTGTACAAAAATAGATTTTTTGTACATCTATGGTTGTGTGTACGAGGTAACAAATTAGAGTTTCGTCTTTGAGTTTTTTTGTCAGAGTGCTCGATTTTTCGACTCAGCCGATATTTTTTATGATTACAATAGGTTTTCGAACAGATGTGATTTAAATCTATTCTCTTACGAAACAGGCCTCTAATTAGTTGATCAGTTTGGTCCTCGTTCGGTCAAAGGGAAATTTCCTTTGTTTAATACTTTCACAAGAGTGGTCGGTCTGACAAACAGTGGTGATTCATCGCAGGCCAGAACTGCACAAATAACAAGACGTCGACCCCAATCCGTCACCAATGTGACTAGGGCTATCATTTTTCGAGTTAAAGTTTGATCTATGGTAAATCGCAGTAAGAGATGATTCAAGTTCACGTTATCCATTGTTATTGATAACCTCTTCCATGAAATTCCGTACATTTCTCAACTTTGCAACGGAAAATAGCTCTGCATTAATTGTCTCACGTTTAACCCGGGCCACGATCAATTCTTCAACGGTTTCCATTGCCTACCGGCCTTTCTACATACAATACAAATGTCGTTGCTGCATCGGTAGCGCTAATTTTTGCCCCGTTGCCATGCCAATGCTGGCGTAAACCGAAAGCTGCACAACAATCACAAGGTCGATACCAGCCGTGTGCGGGCAGGTTTACTTGTTTTCTGGAGAAAATTGCTGGGAAGCAAAATACTGCCGCGTCGACGTGACAGATAACAGTGTCGGTGTTATTCCGTTGAAATTATTTAAGTTTACACAAAGAGGTCTTCTATCAGGGTTTTTTTTCGGAATAAAAGAAATATGCACATATGACCGGCGTGACCTATTATATCTCTGACGTAACAGTGTGAGGATGTGACCAGGAGAGCATATCTACGCATGCGTTGTTTTATTACGTAATGGTCAAAGCCTTTTTCGTAACATAATGATATCAACATACGTAACTGCCAGTCCTGATCATTCATTAGTCATCTATGGACGGATGGTAATAGAACTACGGCTGCGTCCTAGTCCTCTCACAATTGCGAATATTTCTTATCACATTTTCCATCATCAAAATCACTTCACTCACGAAGAAAGTCTGGTAAGTGGTGTCAACTAACATAGCTTTGTAATATTAGTTTGGCTTTATTTACGGAGTTCAGCATTTTCCTTGCAAAGCACGCGGGTTGCTCTATTGTTGAACAAGTACGGTACGAGAGGAAGGGAAGCAGTGTTTGCCATGCCGCATTGATTGTACCGCCAAAGGGGAAGGTCGTTTTGCCGTGCGCTTCGCCAACTTCTACGTCCCCGTATCACTCTGCACAGTATACGATAATCGTTTTTTTTTTTCGCCAAAGTAGCTATGTTCATCCTCAAATATTTTTCAACCGCGCAAAGTCCCACAAGCCGAATACGATGTCCTCTGGAATTGACGCTAACGGATACGTTGAGAGTATTGTTGTCAGCCTTGCGGCATTTGCGTTGAACGTGATGAAATAACGTTACTGTGTTACACTGCTGAGTCGTCAAACGGTCAATGATGAAATCACCAAGCTTAGATTCAGTCGAAAAGAGACTTGTGCTTGTCATAGCGGGTATTTACTAACCCTTGTTGGCTTTAAGTAGGTTCTCTAATTTTTCGAATACTACAAGAGCGTAATACGTATCCGTTACGGTGACCGCACGGGTACTAGTGCCGAATGCAAAATTGTTATATAACAGCACGAACTTCACGGTCATCGTGTAACCACAGGGCCTCATAAGTGCCTATTTAAGTCAATATTACAGCGTTTTTCTTTCT
>LD368637.1:9464-25864 GCA_001465055.1 Ptychodera flava
TGAGAGCTTGGGCAAGATCACGATTTTTTGCCTGCCCTCGGGATGGTGGTCATGATCGAAATACTGATGATGCCCGAGCCGTACCTCGCTCTCATGTGTTATTATTTAAATGTTGATATCGCAAATTACTCATAAAAACAAGTGTGTAATGAAAAAAGAAAAGCAGACGAGATAACATTTGTAGATTAAATCGACATTACTTCACCATCCAATTATCCCAAATTAGTTCCAATCGTGTTTGATGCATATAATATCTGTTAGATTTTCATCTCGAAGCTACGAATTCCAGATGTACGGAATGAAATGGCAGAAAGTTTACAATAAACACCTCTCCGTTACAAGAAAATACAAATTTTATGACTCAGATTTTCCAAATTAAAACTCGCAAAACTAACTCAGAATCAGTTATGTATGGATTTGGTAAGCAATGAAGTCCTTTTGTAATTTTCCAAAATCTAACTAATTCAAAAACCTAGACGAAGAAGCGAGAGAAAAACAGTTGCCAATATTCATAAATACCAAGTTATACATACAGTACACCCGGCTAGCTTGCACCTTGACGATACCCATTTTGGAAAATCCCGTCTCCTACTGTGGAAATTCCCACAAGAGCCTTTCTTTGAACAAGATTCTATTTGTTTTCTGTTTATTGATAAGAAATCTATTCAGTTGTCCACCATCCTTTGTGTATCACGACGCTGAGCGAAAATGAAAGTACGGCTTTCCGACGTCATGTAACAATACCCCTTAAAAATCAATTTAACGATTTCTCAATAGCTTCTATTGTTTGATGTTATCGCAACCTTTCTAGGAATCCCACACTGTCATCAAGGAGAAAGGACAAAGAATGCCTTCGTGTGAGGGCGACATTACGGTTTGTGATTGAAAAGCAAATCCCTTGAATGAAACTATACATAAGGATAAACGCCAACATCGTTGGCAGCTGTAATTTCTTGTCAGGTTGGGCCAATGGATGTGTGATATCAACGTAACTAATGTAAATTGACAAGGAACCATAAAACAGAGATTAAACCAGAGAAGTTTCACTGAAGTCATGGCTGCACTGTGTTGCACGCCATACGTTTTTCAGATATGTCTGAACTTAATGGAGAACTGTCTGCTTCGTTCATCACTACGTAGGCCGATGCCTAACGTACAAAGGCGGCAGTTTAAATGAAGCTGAACAACCCTGCCCCACCCTCCCTGATTGATTGTGTATACGTAGTGAGATTTCCTTCTCAAAGCTGTGTGTTCCTGATGTATGCAATGGAGATGCAGATTTCATTACAACAAACATAAGTACTTTACAAGAAAATTCTCAACTTGAGACTAAAATTTTCGAAATTGGAAGTGGTAAAACGAATGAGAATCAGATACATATTGATATTGATAAGCAATGAAATACTTTGTAATTTTGCTTAATTAGTCGTTTAAACAAGTGTGCGAGAGAAATACATATTCCCAGATTAATAGACGTACATTCACTCGGCTGGCTCGCACCTTGGCGATTATCAAATTGGAAAAGCCCGTACTACGGGAAATTCCCAAGAGAGCCTGACTTTGAACGTGTCTGTCTTTTTTCTGTGCGTTGAAAAGAAATCTATTCAGCTGTCGTCCTTACATTCCTCTGTGTCTCATGTCGTTGAGCGAAAATGAGACGTTATGTAACAATACTCTTTAAAACATTTGTAATGATTTCTCTGTATCGTCTATTGTTTAAAGTGTATGTCCCGCATAAATTCAAAGTTAATTTTGCTTAAAATTAGCCATGCTATATGATTTTGCCATTTCTACTTTATCAAATAAATGCATCACCCCTAGCAAACGACGCGGTTAAATATTATAAAAATGCAATATGTTGTGCGACTTTGAAATTGGCTGCCATTCGGGTCGTTTCGGAATTCGCGGGCATTGCCACCGGAAATGACGTAACTAATAGAACGTACGAGTGAATGTGTTCACCTCGGCCATAGCGAGTGCTTACCGCTGTGGCTTCAACGAGGTGAGAAGTTACGCTTTTGGTGGCTGAACAGGCTGACTTCCTGGCTGAAGTAACCGCAGCCATTGCCAGTTTATTGCATTTTAGGATGCCGTATTAGCTGCATTTGCCAAAATTACAAGAAAGGGTCGGAAAAGAGGCATTCAGACAAGCATTTTCTGCAGTGCACATTTTCGAGTGCCGTGACTTCGCGTCGAATAAACACGGTTCGTTAGCCAGATGTACGGTAAGATAGACTTTAATTCCTGGAGCTACTACATCGATTATGTGATCGCAATGCCGTACCAGTACGACTATTGTCACCAGAAAGCGTTCGCGTGTATCATCATCAACTGTGGACAAGAGCGAGAACAGCAGCAAGACTGCGACAGGTTGCCCAAAACATGTCAAGGGGATGCGGGGGCCCGCGGAGAAGTATGGCCGTGTTTACATCCACCAGGACTGAACGCCGATTCAGCTGCTTTACGAAAGTGATTGTAAATAAATAAATAAATAAATAAATAAATAAATAAATACAAGTACTACATCTCACGTATGTGTAACTCTATAATTAGTAACGTTAGGAGCTATCTAATTTTATATTCCTAAAAAGTTTACGTAGTGATTGACTGACTCTTTGCGAGACTGAACGATAGGTTGTGTATAATACAGCACGGCGCTGCCAGTAGCAGTGACACAACGTGTAGCAAAGAGGTTTCATACTGTTGACGAAGCAGTCGCGTTGTAGTCATTTGTTCCCTTCTGCTCGACTAAGTCTCCCCTAAAATACTTTAGCTTCTTTGAGAATTTCGTAGTCATGAAACAATGAACTCTGTGCTTTATATCGTTGACACTTAATCAAGAAAAAACCTGCGGAAGCGTAGCTGATCACCCCGTCACAGAAATGACTAGCTGAGCCGCCCGGCCTCGGGTGCCAGTGTGCCCGATATTTACATCCTGTCAATTTTAATTTATCTCTTCCCGAGAATTTGGCTTGACATGTCTTCACGGTCACTTATTTTTAAAAAGTGCCAATGTTCATGTGAGGTTTTATAACGCCAAACTGAAGATTTTGCGGCGAGAATACTAATTTGGTGTTTATTCTAACATGACCCTCAGCCTGTTGCTCTTCCAGCTGTTGATAGGAAAGATGTGTGTTTAACGGTGGACAATTTTCAACTTGATCTCTACTACATTTATCTACAAGCGTCATGGTGTAATTCAATTTTTTATATACAGATTTTGAACGAGGCAGTTTATGTTGAGAAGTAATAATAAGGTGGGATGGCAACTCCAGACTTTTATTCATATTTTGGTAGCTTGCGGCTGTTTTATTCGGTAGTGCACTGGTGTGTTTGACTGTGGTCACGGTGGGCTTGTCACAGACGCGACGGTCAACAAAAGTTCCGCTCTTGTTCTCGTTTAGGTTAAGGTCCCGACTGTTAAAATTTGCAGGCCTGTAAATTCTGAACAGCTTTGTCATATCTTCTGTGACGATCACATTCTCAGTTGCACTGCTTTCACTCATGAAATTATCACTATCTCCATAGTCAATGCACGAAGTTACCATCACATGTTCTATTAGTGACGTCACAGCTACGTACGCCAAAACGGGGCGAGCTCAGCAATTTCCGGAAAATGTCGCCATGATTGAAGTCGAAAAGTGCAACTTTTCCCGTGTTTTCGTCGAAATAACATAATTAAAACCGTCAAAAAACCGCTCAAATAAGCTTCAGTTTGTGTGTAAATGTTTGTTTTATTAATACCAATTTCATTGACAACCAGAACTAGAGTATACGCCTCAAGTCAAACGAAAAAGCCTCAAAATGTGGCGGGACTCACACTTTAATGTTTCGCAACCTTTTTAGGAATCTCACAATGCAACCAAGGAGAAAGGAGTTTAAGTGAAATCGTTTGTGTGAGGGCGACATTACAGTGTTACATTGAAAGGATTATACGGCATTATTGTTGCCAGCTATAATTTCTTGTTAGGTTGGGCCAATCCATGTGAGATATCAACGTAATGTAAAGGTGTAAAAGGAACCACAGAACAGAGATTAAACCAAGGAAGCTTCACTGTCTTAACTGCACTGTGTATCGCGCCATACGTTCCCGGCATATACTTTAATAGATATGTCTGAGCTACATGGCTGTCTGCTTTCGTACATTACTATATGTTGGCCTATCTCTGACACTGGTGGCGGTGTAAATGAAGATGAACAGCCCTTTCTCGCCCCTCGATAACCTTCCATAGCCGATTGATTTTGTAGTTTGTCTGTTTGAGTCCCTGAGTTTATATAATATCACCAGTAGATCCTGGAAGTGATAGCTGCTAATATGACCATAGTACTTGGGTGCCATAAATCACGCTGTTTTTGTTGTTTTGGACTGTAGAACGTTGCAGCCAACTAGTAATGCTTACGACTGATAGGGTCAATCTGAGAACAAAGTACTCAAATTGATCTTGTGATTAAGCAATAAATCACTGATATCGGTCTTGCTGTTTCTACCATTATGTTTTGTCATTGACGTAAGTGTCTTACATGTAAGGGTTGTCATCACGGCTATTCAGGATATTGCACAGTCGTTAGGTTTCTCGATGAGGGCGTGCTTTCATTAGCTGTTCCCACAAGTCATGCAATAAATTGCCGGTCGGAGACGTTCACCTTTGGTATTTTGGACCGTGGAAGCACTACCGTTTCCCTATGCGTGACTGTGTTACATTGTTTAGCTTGTAGGCGCACGTAATGTTTACCACATTTACTTAAGAATACGTCTGCCTGTCACGAACTTTCGTAATGGAGTAGAATGGTTCTCGGTATTAAGTCATTCTTTGATTGTTTGTTTTTGTTTTGTTGGTTTTTTTTTGTGGGGGGGAAGGTTGGAGCAAAAATGGAATTATTGATAACGCTTGTTATTTCAACAAAATTACTGGATAAATAACATTTATAGCGCATGTTAATCAAATGCATGAACTTTATTAAGTATTCAGTTAATTTGTCCGCTAGTGATTACTGAAAAGCATGCTCTGAGGACATGACGCTGAACCCTGGTCATTGTAGTACGACGCTTAATACTGCATCAATAAATATATTTGGTCAGCAAAAAAATCGACCAACGTCGTTGTATGAGTTTCTTGTTCATTTTGTTGAAGTGATACCGTTTCTCGAAATTAGTGTTTTAAATTGGGCATTAAAGGGTTATATTATACATGGTTAGGACGCTTTAGATGTTAGCAAATACCTGCTCTTGTGTTTTCAACTAAATATCGATTCGTCTGAGAGAAAATCAGCCATCCGGGCGCCTCCATGAATAACGATAGGTTAATCGTCATTGATCTTGTAATTGATATTATGAATACAAATTAACTGAAATTTCTCAAAACTGGAAATTCTAAAGGCTGCCATCTCCGTGTGTCCTCTATAGAGATAATCACAATTTCCGTATAAGCCGAGAAAAATTATTCCACGGACTTGAAAATGAACCCAACGATTGTAGGCCAATACTATTTAATCGTAAAAGATTGAGAGCCAGATTATCTGTCCCCGAGGCGCATTTTACCTAAACAGTAATTTGAAATATCAGCGTGATTTCTACAATATTTTAAACCTATTCTACTGTTACAAGAAAATATAGACTATATGTTCGATAGGGGGCGCTATCGTCTTTCGTGATACATATGCAGAAATTCTACTAACAGAAGATATAAGCTGACCGGTATACATGAATTTATTGAGATCACTGCCCGAGCGATTTTCTTGATATCGATGTCGCTTTTGTGCATTTGTTTGAAATTGCGTACTCATGTTATAGTGCTCAAGATGTTTCTGGTCTTCTCCATAATTTATGTTTTTACACTCTTCAACCAATTTTAATAATACTGAAAATGTTCAAATTAACTTCGCATCACCATACCGCAGGGACTGAATTGATTCAAAATTGTTACGTCAGATATCTACAGTACCAGAAATTTTCAAAGTAATGTTGTATGATGTAGCGATAACTATGACACACTTTCTCCGTTATATAAAGTGTCTGCACCACTTCTGCAAAGGGACTTTCTAAATATTGATTCATGTTTTATATTCTTGTTTTGCTTGTTTGAATGGAGAATTGTGAATGTGATGGGCAATCATTATCATTAGTACAGCTGCAATGCACTCCTTGTTTTATGTTAAACGTCGCCCTCTCTCAGCGAGTACAACAACTTTATGTTACATTTTACGATTGCGTTGATGCCTCATTTGTACGTTTCTTTTCACATATTACTTGGCGAATATTAATCAGAAGATAAATCATCAAACTATGAAATAATTCCCTATGTAACTAATATCATCCGCAATACATTTGACTACAACGTCAGCATCAACTTATACCACCCCTATCTCGCAGACATCATAATTTGCATACGGCTAGTTTTTAATCGGGTTCGAACCCACAACGTACGGCATCAGTCGCCTAGCAGAGAGGCCACATAGAGAACCGCTCGGCTAAATCTCCACTCCCAAAAAAAGAGTGGTTCAATAGCCGGCCGCGGCTAAGTTGTTACATTTTTCTGACTGAGACCGCTCCACACGTTGTAGAGTTCGTGAAGCACTCACGCACGCATGCTCACTATCACACATCGCGCCTACAAACTTTATCGAAGCGAAGAAACGAATTCAAGTTACTCCTGAAAATAGTATGTTAGTTAGTACTGAAAATATGATCATTTTGCACAATAACGCTGCAAAAACGTATAGTTAATATATTTAATTTCAATGAACGATATGTGTAATGCCCCATCATTCTTTTCTTCCTAATTTTTCCTGCACAGAGCCTCATATCTAATGGATTACTGCAAAGTTTCAATGTTGAATTATCAATTATAATTGACTTAATTATTTCCTCACTTACCTGCTTGATATTGCTTTATCTGCAGCGCTAATGGATGAAAAGCTCTGGATTTTTTTCAAAGCCATTAATACCTATGTTAACTATGAATTTTAAGCTATAGATGATTTTGTTCATGAAGCGAATTTGAAAAACATTTGAATCTGTTCAAGGAACGAGACTTTGTCGTCTCTCCTTGACGTTCTGAATGTTGACATCGATGAGCTTAGACCACAAATGCAGCCTGCATCACTTCAAAGGTTAACCAAAAACATTGGAAGCATTCATAAGTATACTAGGTCAAAGGTCATGTGCACAATTGATTAAGTTGTGCGATCGTATAATCGCGCTATCTAGTGCGTTCACAACAACGATTGAAATTTCTTATTCACATCATGGATGCCTGGTATCTACAAAGATTACATGCCAGAGGGTTAAATACAATAACACAGTAAGATGTTAAAGTCGGATTTAAATGCTGCCTTTCCCATACAACCACCAGTTCAATAATGTCTTATAGCTAGAATCTATAATTACCACAGGGACAGTGGAATGAGGGTGTTCATGATCTCTGTCATTCATAGTGTCAACTGTCGCTAGAGATGCATTTATTGCATTGTAAATAAGGATTTTAAACCTTAAAAGCAACTATCTGAATTATCAAAGCAGAATTACAGAGTTTCCATTACCTATTTTGAAACCCTTTCAAAATGGCATCGGTAACACTCCTTCAATAGGGGTAAACAAATTTACAATGATTAGTAATGTTGTTGAGTAACCCCACCTTACATGTACAGAAGCAAAGTTTTTCATTTAACACGATTGGAACTAATTTGGGATAATTGGATGGTGAAGTAAGGTCGTTTTAACCTGCAAATGTAAGCTAATCTGCTTTTCTTTTTGAGTCAGACACTTGTTTTTGTGAGTAATTTGTAATATTGCAACATTCAGCTGTAGAGCACCTAACACTTTTGAGAAATTTGAAAACTATGAATATCCAATTATCCCAAATTAGTTCCAATCGTGTTATTTGTTGACTTACGATCATACAAGCCTTAAAATGGCTGACTACTCTTCCGTTTACAAACAATTGGCACATAGTGCTGCCAATTCAAGCCGCCCTGCTTTGAATTCTGGTGCCTACGTCATACTTCAATAGAGTCTATATTTAGCTCGCATTTTTAAGTGTTTGTGGTGCTTTGTCAGAAACACCAAACGCTTCGAAAGTAAAAGTACGACTGGAGGTCAAGTAATATCAGTTAAAGTGTCAAAGTGATCGTGGTAACCTTCCATTCACTACGGCACACATATGCGCAGGCTAATGTGTATACTTGTAATTGCACTGTCAGAGTTTGTTCGAAAATCAGACATTACTTTATTTGTCCTCGTGACCTAACTTTAGGATATAGCGGTTATTAAGACTCTCAAATATCGGTAAATGTCAAGTAATTTATTGCTCTAGTAAACATTTTGCACAGTTATTCCTTACTTTTATGCTTGTGCTCGATTTCGTTACAGCATGGTTGAAAGTTTAAATGGGAATAGTTTAAGCAAAAGTTTAAGTCTTTCACTCTTGAGGCGCATGCTACCGTACGATACACTGTACTTTCTGTCGAAAAAGAAATATCACCTACGCAGAGCGTTATGCATTGTGTGTGTTTTGTTAATTTGGGTTGACAAATGCGTGAGTGACTTGAAATACCCCATGCAGGAGCCGTTTCTAATTTCGACATGAAACCTTGCGTGCCCTGGCATGTACCCAAGAGTTTCATCGTATTAGCCCAAAGTTTCTCGGGAATTTCCTATAATGCTAGTATGCAGTCCGTCAGCAAAGAATGTGAACGTGATAAAGTTAAAGATATTCTTCGAAATTTCAACTAAAAGATAAATGACGTTGCAGAGAAAGTTCGACTTGTCGATACTAAGGCTCTTTTAGGCGACAAACAGAAATACAATTTGTCAATTTTGAGATGCACAAATTAAAGAAATCGAGGTGAACGCTTAACGACACATTGTGTCCTTGTACTTTCTGTTCAGTTTTCATATGATAAAGTGAATAAACAATAAATATAAGGAAACAATTACATGTGTACGTTGTAGGCCTTATAGAATGTCGTTTGCTTCATCACGAGAGTTTACGAGATCTTGAGTAGTGAAATTGTTTTAAAGGCATTACTTTGTAACATAAGAGAAACAGCGCACCATATCATGTGGACGGTATGCATCACTTATTCCAGTCTATTAGCTTCGACTACGGCAGTTTTGATGAGGTATACATCATGTTCAAAAATAGACGGGATTTTACTGAGAAATACCCGTCAAATACCTCGATGACCTTTGACATTGTCACTCGAGCCAGGCCTGTTTTGAATTCTATGGGTCTGCGGTGAATTCTGCAAACCAAGGGTTCAGATTCTCGTGGCATGACTCAATCGAATACCAAGTATTCCAAGTATTTCAGATATTGTTTGTGAGAAATTCTCTGAAACCACTTGTTCGAACGCTTTAGAGTTCGTTGTGAAACTTCCTACGAAGGACTTCAGACGATGGTTGAATTGCACATAACAATTTGAAGGGCGGTTTTTCCTAGCTATGGTCAAAATCTCATTTTATCTACCAATGCAAATCTGATGGCTGCAAAAATGATGTATTCAGCGCTATAAAAGTAATGACACATGTGCACACTTCTTGATTAGTTATCCACTTTTGGTCAATAATCAATTTTCCGTGAAACACATTGTCTTGATTTCACATTCTTTTCAATCTACGCATCATATACAGCTTTCCCTCTGCATTTTTTTTTCATTTCTATCAGATCATGTCAATACATGACCTCGGCATTGCCGAGCTGTCGTGATTCCAAACGGTTTAATATCTGGTTTCAGTGTAGGGGCTAGCAACACGCTGTGACAGCAAATCTGTAAGTCATTATGGCATTGCAGCAACGCGACAAAATGCAGGCTCCAGCAGAAATTAGATAACGAAGTACATGAGTTTTTTCCACATACTGGTTCTGTGACCATATTTTTTGTTTAGATTCCCACCGAAGGTATCAATGAGCTATAAATAATGTTTAAAAATAGATGTGGGTTTACCGACTGACACAAGTGACAGTTCACTGTATGAAGATTACCATGGACAAAGTATCTAGGTAACCGGCACCTTTGATATTCAAGTTGAAACCGGAGGTAAGCCTGTTTGGAATGTCCTGGACTGCTGGATTTCCTCAAACCGAAAACGATCAACTCCATTGACACGATCACGAAATCATAGTATAAAAGATTATCTGCTTAACAAAACACCACAGTTACTTTTGCCAATAATCGGGAAAATAGTTTACATTTACATATTCAGTTCAATATATATATATATGCTGTTTACTCAGGACAACCAATCGTTCTTTTCCCAGAATTAAAAAAATCAAATCCTTAACTCAGGCAAACTTGAAGCAGCCATTGCGGTCACAAGACGAAAATGGCTCTTAAATGTGTTATTACCATGCAATTGGTAGCCTGTGATACCATATATCACGAAATTCTCTGAAAAATTTCCAGGTTCGCCGTCAAACTACAAACATACATCGATTTCTGGAGCTTTGTCCTTTAATTTTCTTTGACATTCTGATAGGACAGGATTTGTGGAAACTGCCACGATATCATCGACGTCTCTTTCACACTGCAGTCCATTTAAAACGGTAACATTTTTGTGTTCTAACTAGTCAAATATTTCCTGACAGAGAGGTTGACATAACGAGCATAAACAAGTTTAGTCCTGCCGAATTCATCACTGTGTATCGGTGAACTGCAAATTCGACAAATTATTCACGCTGCCATTATAATTGCATGCAGCCTTTCATTCAGACTGTGTCGCGACAAGCCATTTGCAATTGATAGATAATATTTTGATTGATTGATAATAGATGCCAGAGCTTAGCTTTTCAAATAACCTGCATCTATTGTCATGTTTTTTAAACTTTACATTACTGAGCTGACAGTTTAAGAGTAAATTATTCCTTGGACAGCACTTGCGCATACGCTATCTACGATGAAACATACACGACAGCTGTCTACAGTTCCCATTGATACACTAATCTATAGGGTAAAGAAGTTTTTTGCGTTTCATCTGTCTGTTTTGTTTCATGTGTAGTGTATCCTATCTCTCTCCATAGGAATTAAAGTGACATCAAAAGATGGTCTTTCTCGGATGCATAGATAGCAGTTTTATATCTATATTCGTGGAAGCAGGGACAACTACAAAGTTTAAAAGAGACACTATGATTCATGAAAGACACACAAAGTCAATCACAATTTCAAGCAGGCTTTTGTGAGCAGAGAAAGAAACTCTTAATTAATTCACTTCCTTTTTGTACTTCACATCAACCCTTTGTGTCACATCAACTCCCCTAGGGATCGAAATGTCTGGGGTCTTCTCGAGGTAGAATGCGCCTGTAGGACAAATATTCGGACTCTACAACTTGTACAATTCTCTTCTGATCTACCATTTGTGGGGGCTCATTTTAAAACTCTTGGAGTAGCAAATTTTTCGCCGTCTTAATTTTTAGAAAATCGAAAATTTAATTTTTCTCTATAAAATTAACACAATGGTTGCGGTCATTTTGAATTTCAATTATCGGTAAATGACAGGTAATTTGTTTATCTAGTACCAATTTGCACAGTGACCCCTGATTTTTTACTCTAGATTTCAGAAGAGCATAGTTGAAACGCTCATTGTAAAAAAGTTTGAGCAAATTTTGTCTTTCACTACGAGGTGCACACTACAGAGTACTTTTCGCTCAAAGAGCAATTTGGCCCACACAAGCATTATGCACTGTGCATGTTTTGTTTCCTTGCCATGACAAAGGTATGAGTGACTGAAAATACCCCGAGGGAGCCGTTTCAAATAACGACGAGAAAATTTACGTGCACAAGAACGAACGAGTGGACTTCATTGCATCAGCCCAACAAACAAACTAGGAGGCCATCTAGAAAATAATAAAAATTGCTCCAAACTCCATCATGAAAAAACATGAAAATGACGCATAGTAGGAAATTAATTTCGTTTGCTTTGTGTTGATTTTTATCTATAAGAATGAATTAATCAAATAAGTTTAAAGTCAAAGCTGCAAGTTTTCCGGTAACCAAAGGTTGTCTTGCCACCTAAAATTAAATCTTGTTTCGATGTGTCAACTTGCATTGGGCCATGACAGAAAACTGCAAATCAATCCACTGGTAAAACTACAGCACATACCGTTTGGCTGTTTTCGGACGACAAGAAAACAAATCTGCAAGGCACTGCCACTAGCCAATATTCTAAGGACTAAACTTACACAAACAAATTTATGTGTTGACTACAAACTATATTTTCAATCAAATGTATACCATTATCAAAAATAGAGGGGTTTTACCGACCAATACTTCTCAAGAAACCTGCATGATCTTTGACGTCGCCATTTGAGCATGACGTATTACGAATAATATGCGTCTTCTGTGAATTTTCCGAAGGAAATTTTCGCATGCGTGCCTAGATATATCGCCGTTATGGAGCTGCTATAGTTTCACACTGTCTCGGTGTTGCTGCCAAGCATAAGGATATGATGAGATAACTATAGATTATGGCATTCAAGCAACAGGACGAAATACAAGTCTGCAGGGCTCTTCTCCCACAGATGTCTCGAACTTGCTGATATCTGACAAATTCAACAACATATCCATTTGTTCAAAAAAATCGGAAGTTTCATTAATATATGAAATCGATCACTTGATCAATAGATGATCGAAAGTTCGAGCAATCAATAGATATATGATAGATCAATCGAGAGATCGATCAATCAAGCGAGCGAAAATTGATTGGAAGACAGATCGATAGAACGATTAATCTATAAGTCGATGGAAAGATAGATCAATCACAATTGATAGATCGATCGATAGATCAATCAAGTAAATACATTGATCAATACATAGATAGATCCATCGATGGATCGATCTGTTGTCACATTGTCTCGAACTTAATTTTCTTTTCCTTCTATTTAGATTTTTAGTCCGTTTAGCGTAAAGTGCTACAGATATCTGCAGCAAATCAATCGTGTTTCGACTGTTTTTATGGTAGTACGAACGACTTAGTTGATATCAATGTTGTCAAACTACTGGAATCGGTCCGGGAAGTTTTTTCTAGTCTTGCTATAGTAGCTCTACAGTTTAGCTGAGGTTGGGCAAAACTGACAGAGATAGTATCAGTACTGATAATAGACAAAGGCAGGGTAATGATCGACTGTTGGAGAAACATACTCAGAAAGCAAACTATTAAGTGTCTGTATCGGCTGCAATTCAGTAGTAACAAGATTAAAAACTACTTTCCAAACCAATTCCAGTAGTATAGCAACATACAGATCAAATTAGTCGCTCGCATGCAATGCAACAAAAGTCATACAACAGGTGCAGCCAACGAACAATGCACTTTTAAAGGGGTCCTTACTATGGTAAGATATATTGTGTATGGCAAGCAATATGACTGACTAATTTTAAGTCAAGAGGGTAATTAAATTAGCTGTTCATAATTTGCCCTCCCACCAAAAATTTTTCGACCTACCCTCCCGCACTCAAACTTCATTTTTACCCACTCCCCACTTATTTTTGCCTGTTTCCCCTCCCCACTGTAAATTTTTTAAGCTCCCCTGCCCTGTGGCGAAAAACACTTGCCGATTTCCCCTGCCAAGGAAAAAATTCTCCTCAAAATTTTGTCATTCCATTTCCCCTGCAGACATGAAAAGTTATAAGTACTTGCCCTGTGTCCCAATCCCCGGAAACACCATGGCTCAACTTCCCCTGTCATTGTTTTAAAAGTAGCTTTCCCTCTCCTCGTTTTTCGCCAAGCCCTGTTCCCAGGACAATTAACCGATATCTGCCCTGCCCTACAAAAAAAAACTAAAATTTGCTCCCCTGCCACCTAAAAACATGTCCCCTGCCCGAGCAAAATTAAAATTTCCCCTGCCCTCAAAAATTGCTCCTGGAACAGCTTTTTCGATGAACAGCTCCGTTGGCTGCACCTGATACAAGCCAGTCGTGCGAATAATTTGCTTTGGATGTAAATATAATTATCACAAAAAGTTTTTTTAACAACGTAATCGGACCAGAGAGAGAGAGAGAGAGAGAGAGAGAGAGAGAGAGAGAGAGAGAGAGAGAGGGAGGGAGACAGACAGACAGACAGACAGACAGACAGACAGAGATGGTTACGGCTCTTAAACAACACTATGAGAATATATAGTGCTGTTTACATCAAGTGATACGGGATCAGCAATAAATTCCCACCTTTCAAAGTGCCTCTATGTACGACATTGCCCTTAGGAACTCCGAGGACACCGATCTCTGACAAGGCCAACATCTTCTTTTTCGTACAGTGTGACCCACTTAACAAAATGCGACATTCAATCATAGATATCATCAAACTTGACACATTGTTTGCAAACTCAGAGACTGATAAAGATAATCTGAGACACTCTGAAAGGCATTTCGTGAAAGTTTCCTGTATACATTACAGTTATTAACTGCAACTGACGGCTTGAAAGTACCTATCACTTGTTGTACATGCTGGATAAAACGAACGATACAACGACCGCACGTGCAGTTTACAAGGTAAACGTCTGAGGCAGAACAATGTTCTGTAACGTGTGTACTGCTGGGGTTGTTCTCCCAACACACAACGAGGATTTTGTTCTCTTACATTCATTAATAGACGCAGAATCGAATCCACACATGGAATCGTGGAAAGACGCGACTATTGAAGAAAGCAACAAAGTTTCACAGCTGTTTTAAGCTCTACTAGCAACGGTTTAGAACGACCACACGAAGATCAAGACAACAATGACAGTGAAATTACTTTTAAATGGTTTGACGAGACCGTGAATTATTTGGTGTGAATCTGAGTGACATAGACATTGTAACGAAGCAACTATCTGACTTGAGAATGCAGAATTACAGAGTTTATATCACCTTTTGTGAAACCCTTTCAAAATGGCATCGGTAACACTCCTTTTCTTGGGGTAAGCAAATTTACAATGATTAGCAATGCTGTTGAGCAACCCTACCTTACATGTACAGAAGCAAAGTATTTCATTTGTTGACTTACGATACAAGCCTTAAAATGGCTGCCTACTCCTCCGTTTTCAAATAATTGGCACGTAGTGCTGCTGATTCAAGCTACCCTGCTTTGCATTATGGTGCCTACGTCATACTTCAATAGAGTCTATATTTAGCTCGCATTTTTAAGTGTTTGTGATGCTTTGTCAGAAACACCAAACGCTTCGAAAGTGAAAGTACGACTGGCGGTCAAGTAATATCAGTTAAAATGTCAAAGCAATCGGCGTAACCTTCCATTCACGACGGGACACACATGCACAGGCTGATGTGTATACTCTTAGGCCTCGTACTGTATTAAACATTAATATCGCGGCTATCACGCAAGTCATATGGTATGTTCATAATTAATTCGACCTTAAAAACGTGAGTCGTTTGGTAAAAGTTGATGAAAACAGGTTTCATTTGCTTCAAACCTGGAACCAGTCAAGCGTATAGTGAATAAACTGCAATTTATCCATACTTCAATCCATGGTGGTTTTTTTACGAAATTTATGTCTATTTCTACATAAAATCATCATGCGGGCGTATATACGAGGGACTTCCCCAACTCACTCAGGATTCATACTACAGGTTTTTGTGAGCATGCATAAGCTTCAAGTTATACATATCTACGGCTGTTTTGTGACTTTGCAATACTAACAAAGGAAAGTTCTGAGGGAAATTCCGGCGAGAGCCATGCTTCAATCGTGACTGTGGGCACTCATAAGAAATCTCAGATTTATATGTGGCCGTTGACTTCTTTTGTGAAAGCGACGTCAGGTGAAAGTAAAATTGCAATGTCTGGCCCTTTTCCAACTAGGCTTTTTGCTACGTATTTGACAATTTATTGGTTTTTATATAGTTTTATGTCATTCCAACGTTTAAGAAAAGTCCGGCACAAGCCAACAAAGAAAGTTTGGTTGCGTTAATTTTTAGGTCCAAATGCGATATAATAGAACATAACTTACGCTAGAAAATTAAAGCTCGAAAATTTCTCGGGTTAAATCGATATAATGGTTATATGTCAGCGTAGTTTTGAGTTTTAGATTTTGGTCAAGTTAGCGCTATCTATGTAACCGCACAGAACAGCCTGAATCTGAGGCTATTATGTAGCTCGCCTGTATTCGGAAACGGTTAATTAATTTTAATGGTATTCAGCCATTCAATGAGTTACAAGCTTCCAAGGTGCTGCACGCTGACGACAAATTTCTATAGTCCCTCCGAACAATCTCGTCCCTACCTGCTGTATACAACCGTTACGGTGAAATCTTATGTATCACGAATTGCAACAAAAACTTTTGAAACCGGCCTCGTTTTCCTTTTTCGAGAATAAGGGAGCATTTGTTTTTTTACGGGGAGGGGGGGGTCGGTGGAATTTGAGCGACAAATGAAATGTAAAAAAGCGACCCCCTAAAATTTAACCCCCCTCAATTGCTCAA
>LD368637.1:33746-79128 GCA_001465055.1 Ptychodera flava
CATATATCAAGTTATGCCATAAAAGAATGTGGGGATGTGTTGGAAGTTTTCCACGTCGAGTTTTTATCAAGACATATGAGTGTTGAACTGTTCCTTTGGCAACATCGCTTAGAGAAGTACGAACTGCTTTTTCAGACAGAGGGTATCGAAAGCATATCCGAGATAGTAAATACGAAATCACGGGAGGATATCGAGATGCACTTCGCACTGAACATGGAACCTTATGATTTTTATGTTCTGATGAAAGAAATCAAGAAAGCAGGTAACTTTTATTTCGTTTTCTATTCGTTTTTACTCCG
This sequence comes from Ptychodera flava, assembly GCA_001465055.1. Taxonomy (NCBI): domain Eukaryota; kingdom Metazoa; phylum Hemichordata; class Enteropneusta; family Ptychoderidae; genus Ptychodera; species Ptychodera flava. The sequence goes on from LD368637.1 coordinate 34,046, forward strand.
ATAGTTTGTGTTCCAAAAGATATCCCTTTGTTTTCGTGATATACTGAAGTCCGCTTTACAATAATCTGCTATATTGGCTAACAAGCTATCTCTCTTCAAATTTCATTTAAACTTTTGTACCGTCACTCTGAATGTAGGCAAGGATGAAGAAGTGTGTGCAAAATAAAAAGATGACGTCAAAATCGAAGTACACAAAACGTGGACGCTTTGTAATTGTGGCAATGATCATCTAATAACGTTAAAATAAATTAAATTTTTCACTTTGATAGGTAGTACTCCACATGTAAAGGTGCTTGGTTTGTGCCCTGGGAGGAGAATTGGCCATTGTCAAAAAATACAGTATAACTAACAACTTAAACCTTTTCGACCGTAAATTTATTTCAACATCTCTTCCAGATAGATTCAAGGCTGACCGAAAAAGACGTGGATAGCGTTCGGATGTCAAAAAAAGACATTAAATTAAAAATTTGTAGCCTTTTTTCAATCATTTCCTCCTAAGTTGCCAAACCTCCATTCTTATCACTTAACCTCAGAAAAAATTACATTTCCTTGTAAAACGTAACCTTTTACATCATGCCCATATATAGGTACACATATCATTGACGTCATCGCTTCTTGACGAAACACTTGTACAATGTTGCCCAGGGTATATTTACGTAACCGGGCATTAAGAAACCGACCTCCGAATTGTTACTTTAAAGATATGTAGGACAGACGCTGGATGCATCAGATCGATTAGGGGGAAAGAGGTAAATTTTAATCATTTTGAAGAGTAACACAAATAAATGCACAAAAATCAATTGAAACTTTTGGAAACAAAGACGATTAAAACTAAAGTATGAACTAAAAAAAATATAGCCGCCAAAAGTTAAAGTGGTCCTCTTATGGTCATAGGAGTTTGTTATCCTGGGCGGGAATGCCACATCAAGTTATAGCAAAGCCGATAATAAGTTTGGGTGTCAAGAATAACCTTGAATTAATTCTTTTTTTAAAGAGCTGGCAAAGAAGTATATAGAAAGTATCAAGGATCGTGACCTGACAGAACTCTTTGATCTGTGCGAACGTTCATCAGAGAATGTGAAGTCACAACTTACAGCATTACAACATAAGATAGAATGTGCAACTCAGAGTTGCATCGATCATCTACAATCAAAGCAAGCAATGTTCAACGTCTCCCGTAAAGCTTTGTCAGCGTTAAGTTTCCTTGGTGAAGTTGCCATGAGGTTTCATGACGTTTTACCACCCACAGGATCACTATTGGTCGGTGCAGCTGGAATAGTTGTGCACATTGGGGCTGAGATAGGTCGTGAAATAATTATTGACGGTCAGTAGCTATTCATATCGTGCAATCTATAAAGAAAGTCTTCAAAATGTCTGTTTGATAGCTTTAAGAGATTATTTAATTTTGTTGTACACAAATCGAAAACAGTTATAATTCTTGACTCTCATCTTTTATTGAGTGTGATCTCAAGTGTGACTCGCGGGAAAACAGAGAACTAGAACAGATCAAATCGAAGAGCTTTAAATTTAAATTGGCGGAGATATCAAGACGAGAAGAAAATCCTCGAAATATCTCAACATAGTGTTCATGTACATGGCCGTTTGAAAATTTTGTTTTATAATTCATTTGTTCGATGTGAAAAAACTCAACAAAACTGTAAGGTAAGCATGCAAGTCAAGGAACAGCTTCTATGATACGTTAGGTCAATTCACTTTTAAAAGGATTTCGGACAGAAAATTTAATGCTGAAGGCTTATATTGAAATTCTATTGTATTTTCAGCGAGCGAGCAGGGAAACAGAGAACTAGAAGAGATCCAATCGAAGATCTTTAAATTGGAGAAAATACCAAGACGAGAAGAAACATCACGGAAACTTCTCAACGTAGCGTTCAAGGATCTGACTGATGTACTGAAAGAATGCGTTAACACGGTTAAGAAACATGCAATTTGTGACATTAGCTCATATTTACAAGATGCCGAGAAATCTCTACACCATGCTGAACTCCAAGTAGATTCGTTGGCTTCAGAAGTGAAACGTGTTATAAACAGTGACGCCTAAGTAAACACAAGCGATGCAAAGTGAACAAACAAATATAGGCTCCTATTTCATATTTCCACCAATGTATTTCATTTTCCACCACGTTTTTCATATTTCCACCATGTTACAAACAGTAGCGCTTAAGTAGTGCACATTGATGCAGAGTTCGCAAGGAAATACAAGCAAGTATTTCATAGTTTAAAATTACACTGTTTTGAATGTTTTCTCCACTGTAAAATAATCGCAATCATACCAATCCGTTATGTCTTCATGTAAATGTTTTAACCCAGTCGAAACTGCTATGTTTGATTAGATTTTATAGTTTTTCTTGTTTTTCATTGGTGTTTTTTTCTTTTTTTAATAAGGATTTCTTGCAGATGTAGCTCTACATAAAAACCAAATTGCATGTATTTCCTTATAAGAGCACCAATGAAGCTTCTACTCGAGTTTCAAAGCCTAAAGGAAGCTCTTGAACACATTTATAGGAAAACTTTAATTAAAGACAAAGAGAAAAGCTAGATTCGAATACGCAACGAAATGAATTTAGATGAATTCAAATATATTCATAACATGAACTAATATGGTTTGATTGTAAATAAAAAAATACGTTTTAGAGGAGAATACTAGATAGGAAAGTATGTGCTACCATCACGTGTGGAATCATTGAGTGCAAATATCCTTACACTGCACGAAATGTGATCAATGATTAGACTATCAGCTGACTTCGATTTTATGCTCAAATAATTATATCTCTGATGGCTATGAAGTTCTTAAGAAAATTTATTACAAAAGTACAGGTCAGTTAATGGTGGCAGGTGCTGAATGTTCTGATGACATTTCCTCTTAAAATGATGTGTTTGTACAGCGCTTTTTATCGGATATATTTAATTGTATTTTAGATTCTGGAGTTTTCCCACGTGAATAGATGACATCCTTTATAATTCCTGTTTTTAAAAAACGTTCTAAAAAAGACACCAATATTTATAGAGGTACTTTTTTCTGAATGTTTCGGGAAAGATCTTCATTTCTATTCACTTCTATTTTAAACTGTCGCCTTTCAGAATGGTCTTATTAAATTTATTGTCGCATTGCCAGGCTGGGTTTTGAAAAAGTCATAGTACCATAGATAATGTTTTTGTCCTACACGCAATGATACAAAAATATCACAGTACTAGACGTAGGAAAGTTTGTTGTTTATTTGTCTACTTTTCAAGAACTTTCGACAAAGTCAATCATTCCCTTTTTTGTTCAAACTGAAATCTTCAGGTGTCAATGTACAATGTACGATATCTTAAAGTCTATGTATAGCGATGTTAAGGCATGCGTTAGAGCTGGTAATGTTATGTCGTGTTCCTTTCAGTGCCCTGTTTTGAGTAACACAGGGATGTATCCTAAGCCCCTTGTTGTTCTCGTTCTTTATAGAAGAACTGAACTTGATGATTTCAAATACTTACATGGGAATTCAACTTACACAAGAAATATATGATATTTTTATTCTTTTATATGCAGATGACATTGTTATTTTTGCCGACTCTATTGGTAATTTACAGCGACTAATTAATATACTGGAAGAATTATGTTATAAATGGCGGATGACTGGTAACTTAGACAAACCAAAAAATATTGTATTTCGGAAAGGGGTCGATGTGCACGCAGCGAGAAATGGTTCCTTAGCAACACATATATAGAAGTTGTGCCATATTATAAATATTTAAGGTTTGGTTTTTTCATCCAGAAATATTTGGACCAAAGCTATCTCGACTTTAGCTGGACACGCTAGTAAAGCGTTTTGTTTTATTTAGTGTACATCACAAATTAAGTTATAGCCCACTTAGTTGCCATTTCAAAATATTTGATACCATGATCTTGCCGATATTATGCTACGGGGATGAAATATGGGGTTTACAGTTTTATGATGTCATCAAAAGCGTGCAGAGAAAATGGTGTAGACGTTTGCTTGGTGTATCTTGTCATGCCACAAATGAAGCAGTTGTGGGAGAATGTTCGTCACTTCCTTTGGCGATAGAAGAGGGACGACATCAGGGTATTTTATCAGATTTAAGATTTTGTAATATATGTAACTTTGAGGATATTGAGGATGAGTAACATTTTCTGTTGATATGTCCACGATATATCACATTAAGAGCTGAATACTTACCCGAAGAAATATTTTACATATATCGACCCAAACTATCACAAATTCCATAGGCTAAAGACGTAGTCATATGAGACTATTTAATTGAAATTGTGTAAATGTATTCATAAAGCAATAAAGCTTAGGAATTTATAGCAGACAGACTGTATTTGTTTTATTTATTTATTTTTTTATTGATTTGTAATGTTTGTAGATTTGATTGTGCCTGTACGGTTACTTGTAATCACTTTCTGTAAACACTTGTTGACCACTCACAACGATTATTAAATGAGTCGGCAACGTTAATGTCTGGCTTATCAACACATTCTGTGCGTACTTTAGAAGAAACTGTGTGTGATGAACATGCAAGTGTAAACGGTCAACCTGAAAACCTGTACTCTCTGTACAGTATTTTTGTCCTGCTGTCTAAATCAACATCATTTTGGTTAACTTACGCCGATGCGAAAAAAATTAAGGTCTACTGTATGTTTTGTATATAGTGGAGGCACAGTCCCGAATCTTTACTTCTAAGATTAAGTCTATTCAAGCTATTAATAAGGGTGCAACAAGAAAAGCGAAATGTTCCTGTTAACCATATATCAACTGAGCCATTTGAATGACACTTCTTACTTACGGATAAGCTCTACTTCACAATAATGACCTGCCAGTATATATTTTGTCACATATGTACTCGAAAATAACCATCATCGGGATATTTACTAGTCGTCGATAACAAAATCTCAATCTTATGGTCCAAAATAGGAGAAAATTAGAAATTGTTAACATATTTTCAAATTAACTCACTTGCATTAATTACGGGAGGATGTCCCTTCATAAATAACAATTTACAGATAGTGGCTGAAGTTGTATCCCTCTCTTGCAAAAGCATTATAAGAACTATAGCATGATCTTAAAGTCTGGCATCACAACTTTACTGCATCTGTTATCTTAATTGTTACCAACAGCAGTGTTACCAACCCTGGGTTGGTAACACTGCTGGTGGACAGAATTGTCCCCGAGGTTATCGTTCGCCCACTTAAAGCGATGAAATTCGTTTCTTCGCTTCGATAAAGTGTGTATGTGCGATGTATGATAGTGAGCATGTGTGCGTGAGTGCTTCACGAACTCTACAACGTGTTGAGCGGTCTCAGTCAGAAAAATGTAACAACTTAGCCGGCTATTGAACCACTCTTTATTGGGAGTGGAGATTTAGCCGAGTGGTTCTGTCTGTGGCCTCTCAGCTAGGCGACTGATGCCGTATGTTGTGGGTTCGAATCCGATTGAAAACTATCCGTATTTCATGGCAAAACACCAATGTCAGTCTCGCATATAACAATTTGTGAGTATCCAGAGAATATACGTACAAGTTTTCTTCTCAGTTTACAATAAGACTAAGTCATGACAAACATTACAATATGCAGAAGGGCGCTCCTAAACAATCCTTAAACTCAGGATGCGCTTACTATTTTCGAAACACTTGACATCACTTCTTGGTCTTCTGGCCAGAGGTCCATATATCTTTCTTTCATGAATATGACTTTGTTTGTGTACCGTCTATTTACTGTCTGTTCTGTGCTGTTTTGTGTCTTTGTTTACAACTATTGTCTTACGAATTCTGACCTACGGTCATTGAATTATGGATTGGTATGATTGTGATTATTTCAGGATACATATTTGAAATTTCCTGTCAAAATGATCTATTTCATTCTGAAACTCATAAGGTTCGACTCGTTCTTTTCACGACTTGTTCACGTTTCCGGACATTAAGTAAGATATCTTTTATATTAAAATACAAACTAAGGAAATACAGCGGTCCTAAGGGCCGGCTTGTTTGTCTCTGGATTCATAATCACAGTAACTGTGTTCAGTTATCGTTAGGTATAACGGACACAGCAAATATAAAGAAAAATATGCCTAAATACCAGTGCCCTTGATATTCAAATTACATACAGATGTATACTGAATTAAGTAACCAAGCATGCGCCATATTTAGAGTGATTATATTGTACACGATCCAGTGAGAATTTACCTGTTCAAGAGAATCGTGTTCCATCTTTTGTCGTCCATAGAAGATTATTTGATAAATACCAACCACACGGATACACAACGACACAACTTAGAATGTCTCAGTGCCCTAAATGACGTCAACAGGTACCGCCCTGCCATGTCAGGATAGTAATTTATAAGGGTCTTTACCTTACTATTACCTGCCATCTCAGGACAGTGCCCACTACAGCAAGCTCTGCCCACAATGAATGGTTTTTGGAAAACATCCAAAGGTAAATACGCAAACACGCAGCAGGTCTTTGTGACAAGAAAAAGCAACCTTTTTTGTTAAGCACACATTAACAAAGGTACGTGAACGATAGTTTCTAAATTAAGTAAGATATCTTTGGCTCCATTAAGCGCTTCTATTGTAAGTTTAAAGGCTTCTGTATGTTACAGCTAGACAAACCTTAACGTTCTTTTACAAAATCTTTGATTGTTACAAGTTAGTTAGTTACGTCTGAACGTCAAACTAGCCCTACAGTTATCTTCCAACATATCATATTTTCATATCTGTTACAGAAGTTCACTATCAGTCGGACATTTGTGAGTCGTCGATAGTATAAATCTTAACCGAATACCGGGGTTAGTCCATCTGTCAATAGCAATTTACAAATTTTATGTTCCTACCAATCTGTGTATACGTACAATAAATGCATGAACCACAGCAGTACAATAAAACATAGCATCGCAACCCTGCCATATCTGGTCATAATTTCATAGCCAAACACGAATTTTAATGTCGAATATGACCATTTGAAAGTTAACAGCAAAAATACGCACATGTTTTCTTCTCAGGTTATAATAAGACAAACATTATAATTCGCAACAGAGTTTCCCCAACCCTCAAGTTTACCCTTTTCATAGTAAGAGACCAACTGGTGTATCTGATTTTCATTAGGTTCGACTTGTTCCTCTCAAGACTTAATTAATTTTTTTGCAAGATAAATCAAGGTTGTGTTGTAAAGAGACATTAGAATACATACTTACGAGAAACAGTGGTCTTAAAGACCAGCTTGCAATTGGTCGTCTTCGATCTCAAAGTCTCCACAATCGTCTTCAGTAGATAATATTTTATGACGTCAAATTAAATATATGACTTGTCTAAATGTCTATGCCTTTGATATTGAAACTAGACAGTTATACACAAAACTACATAAGGCAGTATCCATAAAAAAATTAAGGTTCGTGTTATGTATTGTATAGTTTCAATCTATGTGTTCAAGGAAATCGTGCTTTCCCTTCATCTTTTTTATCCATAACAGAAAATGCGATATAGACCACCCCATCCCCGGCGATGCAAAATGACACACACTGCCTAAAGTGTCTGTTCAGTGCCCCGATGACGTCAGCGGACACTGCCCTGCCATGTCAGGAAAGTAATCTATAAGGGTCTTTACCTTACTATTACCTGCCATCTCAGGACAGTGCCCACAACAGCAAGCTCTGACACAATGAATGGTTTTTGGAAAACGTCCAAAGGTAAATACACAAAGACTCAATCGGTCTCTGTTGATTTACGATAAGAAAAGCAGACTGTTCGAGTTAATCTCACATTAACAAAGAAGTATGATATCTTTAGTATCACAACGTGCTTCTATTATCGGTTTAAAGGCAAACTACTGTATTTTCCGGCTAGACAATGCTAAACGTTGCTTTAAAAACTCTTTGCTTGTTACAGGTTAGCTAAATCACATCTGAAAGTCAATTTAGCCCTACAATGATCTTCCAGCATATTATTTTTTTCAAATCTATAACGCAAATTCACTATCATTCGGACATTTATAAGTCGTCAATAGTATAAATCTCAACCGAATACTCCAGAATAGCAGAGGAGGTAAATTTAAATAGTGGATATATTTTCAAATCAAATCACTTGCGATTGTTACGGTGGGAGTCCATCCGTCAATATCGATTTGCAAATTGTAGTGATGTTGTTACCCGCTTGTGTACAAGACGTGCATGAACCACAGCAGTATAATTACATCTGGCATGGCGACCTTGCCATATATGGTCATAATTTCAAAGCCGAACACTAATTCAGTCTCGAATGTGACAACAATCAAATTAAATAACCCATTTCAAAGTACAAGTCAAAATGGTATATCTGATAATATTTTATAGGGCTAAGCCTTTAGTGTCGCGCCAGGGGTTAAGATTTGAAATTTCATTTGTACTGATCCATGATTATACAGTAAAGGATAAAGTAGAATTAATTTTTAATTGCCATATACGTTTGTACGACCACTATACTCAGTTTACCCTCTGAGAGAACTCACGTACACGATTTCAGACCCTTCAGTGTATTTTCTGTTCAATGTGTAAAAATGTTGGACATAAATTGGTAATTTTTTACTATGATAGTAGCCTATCGTGTTTAACAAAGGACTATCGTGTCATCATTATCGTTGCAATACTAACTGCACTGCGTAAATTCCAATCGCAAGCTGAAAACAAGCGTTCCGTCTAAAGCTGGTATTTTTTGCATAAAGTTACTAACATAGAGCGCTTTCTAAAATTCAATCCCACCATTCTTTGAGTACGTTCTCGTATATATGCATGACAGTTTTCTCTTTTTTCTATTTGTTAGGCGTGATTTTAATGATATTTTTATTAATGATAAGGGACTAGGTGGACAATAATACTTACGCTACCAACCAATAAAAGAGATATATTTTATTGATGGCATGTTATAAAATGATACTTTGAACGTTTCGTATGTCTTTGTTTACGACGACTAAAAAAAAAACATTTCAGCGCCTATTAACTTAGTCGGGTACTAACCCTTTATCATTGATAAGGACGTTCCGAAATTCGCGACGAAATCGACAGAAACCGATCTTGTTTGCTCCTTGCTGCGACTCATAAAAGTTGGTCGTTAAGGAGTGATTGTAACCGCATTACTTGTTGGTATTATTCCGCTGCCTGGCCATTCCAATCCAAAGGAGTGGTTATGGTACACTTTTAGAGCGAACTATTTACATATTACGATGTCGACACAAATTTTCACAATTTGAAGAACATTTACATTAAAGTCTTGTATGGCCGTAAACATAGGCTCGAGTGTGTAAAATGAATTTTTTGCGTGTTTTGCAACATGATCTCATCCCTTCGCGAACGTTATGAGGCCCGCCCGAAATCTGGTCAAAATGGTCAAAATACTCGCGCCAGTGTTCCCAAGCTCGATCGACTCTGAACAGCTCCAAGCAAAGAGCAAGCAGCTCTACGACATCTATAAATGCAAAGTGTATATAGTGTCCGTATCGGTTAGTTGATCTGCAAGAATTATACATGACCTTTGACGTCAAATATGCCGAATTTTGCCATCTTAGAAAGGAACTTGAGAACGGATTAGGGAAAACGTAAAGTGAGTACACTGGATAGCGTCGTAACCCGTTCATGTACATTTTGTTGCACAACGTATATACGGTATACGAATAAAACATTTCAAAGGTACTTTCATTGTCTGCTAGTATATTTTCGTCACTGGTTTGCCAAAATAGAACAGTCACTAAACCTTTTTAACAACCTAGACGAAAGTTCAACTTTTTTGGAAGTATCTTGTATCGTATGCAAAATCCGCGCGGAACACGATCATAACCTGTGAATCTCACTGTACTAATCGGAAATATACTATGTTCACTTATTCTGTTGCGAGCATTTTCAGCATGGTCTGACTTTTGTGGCTCATTTATGGCTATACACGATATCATTCACTACATAGATATTTAAACTTGTCAACAGGCAACTTGTCTTATAGCAGTTCTGTCTTGATGCACTGAAGACTGGGACCGTAATCACCGTGTGGGACCGCGATATGAAAGGCGTCGAATGCAATACGAACAAATTCTCAATGCGTGCGTTTGTTTATTTTGGGTAAAACTGTACTTGTACCTAAGTGCAATGCCCATAAGATGAATACAAATAACAACATTTTGACCAAATTTTTACATTATTATCAATGAAGTTTCGGAGTGTCATATAAAGTCCTATTCTCTCAGCTGTTTGGTTTTTTCTTTGTTTGTTTTTTTATTTCTCTTTTTGTATATATGGCGGCCACTGAATCCGAATGTCACGCGTACGCGTAGCTGTAAATATTTCCGGTTACAGTGAAAATAAAATTAAGCAATAACCCACGCCGCAGGAAGGTAAACACTAGATTTTGGTACTATGCGCGACATATAGCACGAGCCAAAATCAAGTGTATACCCGAGGGGGGTTATTGCTATTATATTATATCAACTTGCGAGTCTTTGATGTCTTACTAGAGTATTTTCGCCACATTTAGTCCTAAAAGCAGAAAACGGACGTCTTAGAGCGAACGTCGGAAATTCGGCATTCGAGACCAAACATTCTTATAAGTCGGGATGATGTTGACAACACACACAGAGTATCCTCCGCATTACCTGATTACGTACATCAACATTGCTTTTTATTCACATGCAACGCGAATACTATATTTGTTAAAAACTACCTGTTGTAGACAGAGAAAATGGGTCAAGATTTCAAATCAAAAGAAAAAGTTACAATTTTTTTTCGTAAATTTACATAAGAATAATAGTCCTGGCTTTTTTGGCATACGAAAAATAATGTGTCTCATTAAGTACCGTATGCGCATATGCGTCACCCGTGGCAACATTCAGAGGTAGTACAGTGAGGTTACATGAGTTATTTTGATGGGTAATTTGGACGTTAATTGTACCAGAAAACAAGAGCTTTGAAATAATCCAGAGGTTGGATGACAGCAACTGTGATGAACAGTTGTGCAGAATGCGTTGCCCGATTCAGCGAGAGCTGGACGCTGACATTGCTCGTTGCATCTAGTTTCAATTTTCGTTGCAATCGCAGGAGTCATCGCATTGTTAATTTGAACTTCTTGGTCTACATCGTAAGAACACTCTGATTTGTTATAGCCCAAACTTTGGCAAAGAATATCTGACAAACCGTTACGGGAGGAAGGGTCAATTTATTTGTGTGTGAACGAATACTAGCGTCATTCTAAAGAGCTTTATGTCGACTCTCTCGACTACGCTGAATCAAACAAAAGTGCATGGTGTAATATTGCCCTAATGCAATGATTTCTGTACACCACACCTAAATGTGCTACTTCAGAGTTGTCTTTCATCGTCGACCTCAACTTATTTCACCAAGAGGTGAGTTACAGACCCATACTTATCTGTGTATCGAAATTCGGAGTTCGATTTTGAAACAAAGCGGGCTGTTTCAGATAACGTTAAGATAAGTAGGGACGTTCAAATGCATTGGTAGGACAATTTTCGAAAATGCTGGTTTAGGGGCCCGTTTTACCACTGCTATCAGTGCTAAAACAGTATTTTAGCGTCGTTGGAATGAGCTCTCGTCCAATGAGAATGGCGCATGGTAGTATGATATAATATTATGTATCTTAAAATACGAGTTCATATCAGTAACCTTACAACGATAGAAGAATGGCGATACAGGTATAGCATGTATGATATTATAGTTAAATAATAACACATGAGAGCGAGGGCAATATCACGATTTATTGCCTGCCCAAGGGATGGTGGTCATGATCGAAATATTGATGATGCCCTCGTCTACGGCTCGGGCATCATCAGTATTTCGATCATGACCACCAGCCCGAGGGCAGGCAAAAAATCCTGATATTACCCTAGCTCTCATGTGTTATTATTTTTATTACACCGAACAAGCAAACATACATGCGAAGACACAAGAAACACAAAGACTGCTTCGACTAACGTTCGCCTTTCTGAGTCCGGACCTCAGCATTGATGTTGTCATTGCCGAGTCTAGGGTTGCCGCTGAAAGTTTGCCCTCCTCGGTGGCGTATCCAAATTGGCTATTTGTTGCTTGCTTCGTCGCTGAACACAGAAATTGCATTCCTTGTTGCCATTTTCATTCGCTTGCTGTTTACTTGCATCAAAATATCGTTTATCTTTGCCCGTTAAATCTCTGCATGACGTTTTGCAGCCATAGTTGCCGACTGCAAGTACAAGCGCTAAGCGAACGACAATTTGTTATGCGCAGAAAGGATGCGCAGTAAGTGAAATGACGTCATCCATGTAATATCAAATGCAGAGGGCACCATCACGTTCGCAGAGGGCGTCATCACGTTCTTTTACATGTCACGTGAGTCGTGTTTAACCAATGGCAGTGCACGCTGAATGAGTGAGGTGTAATAATTTAATATATTCCTTTATTTAAAGTTTACTGCAGCGATATGTGTCATATATTATTGTACCACTTGTATCGATTAATATGCAGCTAGTACTATGACGTTACATTTTTGTCAAGATTTTGTTTATTATTCTGATTTTAGAAAACATTAAATATTTCCTTTACATAGAATATCATATCTATCAACATTAATGATTATAGCACTAAACTCAGCCTGAGCTCTTCATATGCTGATTACATCATCAAACGCATCATGTTCACTCTAGTTCATTACTCGGTGCATTTGGAAACAAATGAGCCGTGTTCTATTACCAACAGGACTATTCTGAGTTAAGTGTGTAATATTGAAAGGATATACGCTTTAAGGCCTACATTTTTTCTAGTTAGCTAAATAATGACTAGGGGCTCAAACTTGTTAATTACAATACTAATTACCTCTATTTGTTCAACTTTGCAAATCAATAACTTTTCTTGCTATGACCATCAAAGATATGCTTTTTAAATGCAGTTTTGTTTCACAAAACGTGAGCCTGGGCTTAATTTAATGGAGCACGTCATGGTAGAGCACATGTGCAGTGTATGGCACTCCAATTGCACATGATAGTTAGACAAATACATAAGCAACTCTGGTAGGTGACTAGTAATACTATAAGTTAAATTGTTGCCGTCACTTGTTCCTAGTAAAAGCAAATAGGATAACACCATTGCCATGGTTTCTCCCATTGCGATTGTATCTACATTTTCTAGCTCACCCATCCAGGGCGGCAGCTGCATGTTTCCGCTGCTGTCGCGCTGTTCGGGTTGAAGCAAGCATGTTTATATCGTAATATGTTATTATTGTTGTCGTATGTTTGGCTTCTTTGTGGCTCTATTAACTTTCATATATCTGAGATCATGTAGCTCTGGTTATTTGCTGATGACACCGATTTATTTTACTGAGAAAACATACATAGAATTGACACTCGATATTTTAAAATAAAGCTAACAAAAGTGCATACTTGGTGCAAGTCCAACAAGCCTGTATTATAGAATAATACACGTGAATTCACGTGAATCCTCATGAATACAGGCTTGCTGAATACAAGCAATGAATTCTTGAATGTATTCATATGAATATGCACTATTCAGCTAAAGAACAGGCGATAATTCATGCTAATACAGTAAATATTAAAGGGTTTTATGCAGTGTTTTTTTTCTCAGCTATTTATCTTGGGGTTACTGTTGACTCTTCTTAAACATGGAAATATAACATTGAAACAATTATCAAAAAAGTTAGTCAAAAAGTAGGTCTTATTTCATATTTACATCACTATCTTCCAAAATCAATTTTATTGTTATTGTACAATTTTTTTATTCTCCCTCATTTAATGTATTGTATTGAAATATGGGGAATGCGTATAAAACCTATTTAGACGGTATTGTTAGATTACAAAATAGAGTGGTCAGACGATAACTTTTTCTTGTCACATTACACACAGCGCTCCATTGTTTCAGCAACTTGGCATTCTCAATGTTTATAAAGTTTGTAAGTTTCAGACTTGTGTCTTTGCTTTCGGCTTAAAAACTGGTCATTATGGGCATTCAGTAGATCGTTATGCTTCATCAATTTCACATACATATGAAACACGCTTAGCTACTGGTGACAATTTTGTTATTCCAAAGGTACATTTCAGAATAACTCAAAATGATATACGTTATTCCATTGCTAGGCATTTGAACGACATTTCAATGGAGATAAATTCTGTACAATCAAGAAATTCATTTTAAACTTCACTTGCAAATTTTCTTTTGAAGAAAGAACAGTAAAATCTCTGTATTTAGGGGGTTTTATGTAATGTCACTTCGCTGTTGAAATTGAAAATGTACTTATTGAAAAAGATAGCAAACTACATTATTTTTTATTTCATAATTCGTATGAATTCAGGGCCAGGAACTTGATTAGTTCCAATAGAAATACTTCCCTGGTCCTCACCAGTAATGTTGACACATTTTTCTGGTGAGATAAATCATTATCAATGTTAGATTAGCACTGATTGGTCAAAGTGGTTGTTTTAACAATGTGTTTTACCCCTAGGCATATGTATATGTATATGTTACTGTTGGACATGCTGTTGCCAATAAATAACTTCTAAACTACAAGGAAGTAGATACACTCCTACAAAGTTTCACTTGAGACGCCAAGGCAAGCCCATTAATTTAAACATAATTAAGCAGAGTAAAAGTTACACAACAATGAACTGACTTCCGGCTGTGAGATTCGTTTATTTATACAATGAATGCTCCAGAAGGCAGGCTAGTTCGCCCAGACGAGTGTTTTGGAAGTCCCCATGAAGCAAATGTTTTTCGAGCAGCGGCGGTGGAAACGTGATGGCCGATGCTTGTCCTGGATCAGGTCATCAGTAAGTCAGTTCATCATTTGCTGGTGATGCGGGTTCACGAAACAATTTAAATAGCTATATGAAGAAAAACACGTTTTTAATTTTTAAAATTAGTTCAAGTTTATTTAGAAAGTGTTGTCAGCTAAAAGGTATGGGATTAAAAAATTTCTGTGAGAACCAACCTTTGACTTTTCAAGTGCCATTAGTGTTAAAGCAGAGACGTAAAATAAAACATGCATATTAGAGGTGGCAAATTGTGAATCCTGACTATGATAGTCACATCTGGCCACGCCTAGATCTGTGTGGGGAAAACCTGTCATGATACTGCCTTGGATCTATATTACTAATTTTATGTCGTTTTCGAACTTGTCAAGGGACTTCTCAAATGTTTGTTGTCTTTCCCTTGTGTCATTCAAAAGTGATTGAAAGTCATGGAAGACTGGCTTTTCCAACTTGTCACCACCTTCTTGTACCAACTGTAAGAAATCTTTGAAATCCGACAACATGATGGACCATTCATGGATGTGCTTTTTATTGAGTTTGCTCAACTGGGTTGTGTTCGTTTCCACTTCTTCCAGTACCTGACCGACCGATTTGAAATCTAATTGTGAACAGAGATATATTCTGATGAAATTTTCAGGTTTAGTATGGAGATTGTTTTTATTTTTTCGATGTTTATACATAGTATATATATATACATACATACACACACAAACACACACACACAAATATATATATATATATATATATATATATATATATATATATATATATATATATATATAATATATATAAACTTACTGAGATAAACATGTTGCTGAGGACATTACTTTGTACCAACATTTGATGTTTTCAAAAGGGACAACAGCCCTTTCTTGAGCTTGCATAACACAATAATCTAAAAATCCCCAAAAGATACGTTTACTATGAAATTAAGCTGTTGCTCGATATTCAATCTATTCACGACAGTAAACATTATGCGTTAATTATTTGTTGGAGGCACTTTAAAAACGTACACATTTTCGGAGCATTTTCTGGTTGTAGCCCCATTCAGTTGTAATTTGTGCCATAAACATTGCAATCACACTCAGAAAAGAAAATGGCGCGTTTATTTTAAACAAACTTACCAGTTTTCTCACTCATTACTTCATCAATTGCATACTTTTCAAGCTTAGCGCCAATCGTGGCTAACGCCGCCATACTCTTTTTAACATCTTTCCCTTCCGATGCACGTTTGCTACAAAATTCGGAAAACGCCGAGAGCAATACACTTCCAGCGCCCCATACTATTTTGCTAATTTTGTCCTTTCTCTTTCCATCCTCGATGTACTCTTCAATTTGTCCGGAAGCATTCGCCAGATCTTCCTTTGATACCTTTAACTTGCTAGTCACTTTTTCCGACGCTTCATCGCCCTTCTCACCAGCTTCAGCCAACTTGTCTTTGAGTTTGCTTTTCAGAAAGTTTCTGACTTCCTCTGTTGATTGAATATTTGTATAAAATATGTGAAAAGTCTTATCACGAGGAGCTTTTTTTCTCTTAAAAGTACTGGTAAATCTAAAATGTAATAAGGACAATTTTTCGACGACTAAACTTCATTTTCCCTCACCTAAGCAGAAAATAGGGAAAAGGGAAATCTGGCAACTTTCTTTCAAAACCAAAACGCTAGTGCGATTCAAAGTTTGATTCCGGAAAATGTGCTTCACGTAGGCGTGTTATATTTTCACTGCAAAGCAATAATATCTATCTTAGCTGAATAAGTTATAGCAGGGTTTACAACCCTTTTGATCTACAATCGACATGGGAAAATGCATTTCGGAAATAGTAAAATGAATGTGGATGATCTTAGTTGTAAAGAAACATTTCAAATTTTAATAAATATTATGCACTACATGACCTGTAGCTTCGACCTTTTGACAATATTTGTCTTTTTTGCTGTCTTTAGTGTGTTTTTATCAAAGTGCATGAGAGAATCACTATATAGTCAACGGCATTCGACGACACAAATAATGTTTTTATTTTTTAAAATCTTTTTACTGGCAATACAGACTCTGTTTATCACTCAATAGCAGTATGCAAATCTTGGTTAACAACCATATCAAATATGATTGCTGCAACACTTCTCTTGAACGTGTCTGTGACACTTATTTGAAAGCTTGTTGAGTCCTCATAAAATCCACAGAGCCTAATATTAATGCAATGACAACGGTGATGTATTTGAGAAAGGTATTTGTAATTCATTGTTAAAGACAGTTTGATGGCGTTAAATGAATTGTGCAAATACCTGTATACTACAGCATATTCAGCATTGTGTATATTAATCTTTATGATAACAGCAATGCCGTCTTCCCATTACAGTGAACTGTCAGTGAAGTCATAATTCACAATGCCTGAGATCTCCTACATCTCATTTCTTTTTTTAGTAAACAAACAATAGTTGATCTTGGCATAGTGAAATAGTGTAATACGGGAAAACACTCAAAAGCAGCTCACCAACTTCTTGAAGTTTCCTCGTAAATCTCTCGAAGGGGATGGGTTTCATGTTTTTCTCAAGCGCTTCAACGTCAAACTTGGGATTCAACAATTCCCGGGCAAAGGCGAGTCCTTCTTTCTTAAATAGAGAGGCATAGATTGTCAACCTATTTTCTTCAAGGAACTCATCAATTTCCATTGAACTGAATTTTAACTCGTCTTGCAGACACTTGAGGCAATCGATCAGCACTCTTCGAGATGATCTATATTAGGAAATGATATAAGCACGTAACACAATCAATAACATGCGCGCGCACACACACGATTGAAAAGGTATAACAAACAAAATGAATTCAAGGCCACAACAAAATGTAGATATAAAATCTCCAGCTATAACCAGTATCCAACCACGTAAAATTGTTTATTTTTGAGGGGATCATGACAGAGTTTTCAGTAAGATAGCTGACGAGGGCTGAATTTGAAAGTACTGGGGAGGACACGCGGGAGGCTGAGGAGGAAAGTGTCAGAAGCGGTTCTCCAATCTCTTGCGTGGAAAATTTTGTGACAATGATATGTGCAAATATGCAGTGGTGTAATCTGAGAGTGATTTGAATTTGAATTTTTATTAAGTAAGAGGTAAAACTGCTAGAACGCTGACCTCAAGGGAGAGAGTAAGAGGAAGATACCCCCCTCTCGCATGGAAACTTTTGAGAAATGAATGTGAGAAAAATTAGTGACCCCTTTTTTTCTCTCCACATTTAAAAAAAAACCTTCTAGATTTCATCTTTTTGAGTGACCACCCCAAGCCGTGAATAATGACGGCTTCCTAATGAGTGCTGAATGGAATCTGTAGGGACAGTCCTATATACAAAACAATGCTGAAAATACTCTGAAAAACGGCCTGAACACAGCTGGCGAAGAGTGCCCCCGGAATATCTAGACTAAGTCAAAAACTCGGGCACATGTACAAGGAAGTTGTGGACAGCAAAGGCCAAGCGGTATAGGGAGAGTATCGTTCATGTCTGCAATCTTGTTACAATGCTGTATGTTTTGTCATGTACACTCTTGAACTTGAGAAAGGGCACATTAAGCTGGACAAAACACCAAAATAAAGATTTTTAATTTTTGCGGACAAGCAAACCCAAACTATGAATAACACGATTGGAACTAAATTGGGATAATTGGATCTTCACATTTTTTCCAATTTCTTAAAGTTGTTAGGTGCCTTTAGTTGAATATGCCGATAAAAAGGAAATATAGATGAGCTTACATTTGCAGATTAAACTAGCATTACTTCACTTTTCTATTATCCTATTTGTTTTCAAATCACAATAGTGTCACGGAAGCGTTTTCAATTTTACCCTGTGTGAACACAAATCTATTTGACAAGATCTCTTATTCCCTAGAAAAATCGCTAGAGTGGCATAAATGTTCATCGAAATATAGTCGGTGTGTTTCGAACTGTGTGTACACTTTACTAGGCAAGGTAAAGTAATGACATGGTAATTTCTATTTGATACACTTTGAATGTTTTGTAGAAGATCAAAAATACGATAAATATGAAAATTAATGCAATGTTTCGTCTTACCTGATTTCATTTATCTGCTCCAGACAACCAATCATTACTTGCTGCGCATTGAATATAACATCGTCCATCTGCCTCTTCTTGGAATGATTGCTCTCGGAGAAATTCTTTAGGGCAGTCATGTACTTTTTAATGCCTTCCAAAAACCCACCGAAATCAGCGGAGTTCGTACTTTCTTGGCTTTCGGGAACACAGATTTGTTTATCTGAACTGTCGGCCATGATGCCATCAAAAGAAATTACGCCAGCATTCGTACGTGGGCAAGACAGAAACTTACTTCGTATCGCAGTTCACGCGCATATATATGACGTCCGAGTGTTTCTTTTGTACACAGGGTTCCCTATTATACATTTCCAAACAATCCAATCAGAATAGTAGGTGTGAAAAGCCGTATCACACATCCAATGCCCACTCTACGTGCAATTTCGTATGTGCGAGTGTTTCCTTTTGTTTCTTTGTTTGGAGTTTCTTTGGAAAAACCAGTTCTATAAATAGCCGCGTAACAATCAAGGCAAACCGTCGTATGCGTGTAGGTAAGGGGTCTATACTGTAAGGGAGAGTGTATTATTTACACCCAGGGGAGGGAGATGGTCACTCAAAAATGACGATTAGGAAGGGGCTATGCACAATAATGTGACAAATAAACAGGGGTTACCAAAAACCTGTTCCAACTTTAACGTCAACTATTAAAAAAATGTCTCTCTCAAGAGGGAATATCCCTCCTAACGTTCCCCACACATTCACTAATTAATGGCTGCCTTGTTACCAAACTCATATACAGCTCTATAAGGATGCCGTCAACTAAACACAATATATCTGGCTTTAAACTCTCCTAGTATTTCCACGCAGGATATGCTTCCCCTTGTCGCATCAAGTCTGTGAAAGGTACTAGGCAAAATTTAAATTCAATTTCGTAAAGATTGTTTATTAACATAAAAGCATCAATTCACAAGATATTATTTTGTGTTTTTCTGCAATCATAGAATATGACACAATGATGTATCGGTCGTTGTAAACGTACTCTTCGAAAACTAAAACAAGAGTCTTATTGGATGAGAACACAGCTACAATTATTTTGAAATCTTCGTTCAAACTAACCCGGTCATTATTATTCCATTATTTGGCGATTTTGCCACAATCATGGAATTATTTGGTCATAATTACGTAATAATTTGGTCATTATTTGCATATTATTATGACATGTTCGTGACATTATTATGGAATTATTTTGTTTAATTATTTATTTGGTTCTCTTGCCATTAGTCAATAGTGATGTCTTGATTCGGAGCTTATCTCAGCATATTATGCCACCATTGTGCGATTTTGTCATTTTTATGTCGTTATTATACCATTATTATGCGATTATTTGGTCATCATCTTCAAGTGTCAAATTGGAGCATCGCCTCTGACTAAATCAGCGCTGCTCCTCGTGACTTTGTTGTCAGGGGTGTCAAATGACAAACGTCTTTCGCATCATGGCGGCTGTAATTTTTGTCAACGACAGTGTGAACCGTTCTGCGACTTATTGTGATCATACTCCTGACTGTTGTGTGTTACGTCGTCGCTCTGATACTTTCTCTAAACGCGGCGAAGTCCCTAAAAGTGCTACATAAAAACGTAAGAGAAAAAAGTCAGCGCACGACCAACTAGCTACAATTACTGCAGTGTACTTTTTCTAACCCAGAGAAGCCTTCGCCGTGAACTGCCTAAGGGACTGGCAAAGAATTTCAGGGGACGAGAACGATATTTTGGGTGAATGGTCGTCATTTTTCGCGAAAGCACTTTTGAACTACATAACAGATTCGTGGAAAGACAAGGCCGAAGAGGAAGCTATCAAGTACTAGTTAATCAGCTGTTCTACAGTCTTCAAGCCCTACTTGCAATTGTCCAGAAACGGCTTCACAAAGATCAAGATAGCAAGGACATTGAAAGTTTTGGATGAAGACTGATAACGTACTGATAGTATATTGGACTGACATGGACATTGTAACGAAGCAAATCTCTAAATTATCAAAACAGAAATCCTAATATAATTTCTATGACGTTCAATGAAACTTGCAAAATAGGTACACAAATTTACAATGGTACTCTCTGGCAAACCCACTCGACCTGTAATCTACAGAAGTAGAGAATTTTATTTTATGACTTACAATACTAGCCTTAAAATGGCTACCTACTTTCCCCTTTTGATACAATGGACACATAGTGCTGCCACGTTGTCCCGCTTATAGTCTGATGCCTTCACCACAATTCAGTGAAATCTATATTTAGCAGGCATCTAACACTAAACTCTTCGAAAGTGAAAGTACGACTTGAGGTCAAGTAATATTTTTTAAAATGTTAAAGTAATCTTGGTGACCTTTTATACACAACAGCACACAGACACAGGCTGCTGTGTATACCTAGGGGCCTTGTACAGTATTATATAAAAATAATCAAGACTTTCATGACGATCATATGATATGTTTATATTTAAATTGACCTGTATTAAGGTGAAGTACTACGAATTACGTCAAAATTAAGTTGTGGTGTCATTTTCTTGAAACTTTGCACAAATATTCTTGGAAGTTGTGCAAGTGCAAAAATAAAATAAAAAATGGGGGTCACCACGCTCGTTTCCATGGAAACGGACGTTAAAATGGCGTCGTTAGAAATAAATAAAAATGATATAATTCACTTAAACTAAAGAAAGCAATTATAAAACGCTTAGCAAATGAGTTAATTTTAATAAATGCTAAGAGTTAAGATCCATATCTATCGAATGTATAGTTTTCATGATGTTTGTAAAGAAATTTTTACATAAGTATCGATTACAAAATGACGATATCGAAATTATATCACTACATAATTTTCGAACTTTCTTCCTGTCGCTTTGAATGGTGTCATTTTGACCAAAGTTGGCGAATAAAATCCTGACATAATACCATTTAGTTTACACTTTTAATAAAAGGGTGTCACCACGCTACTTTTTACAATATCTCCAGGTGAATGGGTAATATGCGCCATGTAAATGGGAGAGAAATGTTAATTTTTCGCTCATATTGAATAAAAACCAGCTTCTTAGGGGGTCAAAATATGACAAGGTTATAGGTCACATGTATTTCTAAGAGACTGGGTCAAAAAATTAGGTAACTGCGCAATTTCAACAATGACAGGTGATGTTAAATACATGCGCTACAAAGTAACCCATTTGCGACAGGCTGGAGTTAAATCTGCGCAGAAACGTTCTAAAGGGTGTGCGCGTCCGAATTCGTCGCCCTTTACCTTAAGGGGAGTCATTGGTAAGTGTTAATGTTTAATAAAAGTAGGTATTATCTGCTTCAAACTTGGAATCCACCAAGTGCATTGTGAATTAACTGCAATTTATCCTTATTCCAATCCATCGTGGGTTTTAACGATATTATTTTTATATCCACATTACTCCTATACAATCGGAAAGGCATAGAAACGGGAACTTCCCCTACATGATTCATACCATACTAATTTGTAAGCCACACGCTTGGAGTAGTACATATCGGCATTTGTCTTGCGACTTGGCAATACTACAAAAGGAAAGTTCCGTATTCTGTGGGAAACTCCCGGGTGAGTCGTGCTTATATCGAGGCTGTGTGCATTGATAACAAATGTCATATTTAAATATCGTCCTTGGCTTCATTTGTGTACAGTTATCTCAAAAGGGCAATTTCGGTCGTTATGCAACAACACTCTTTGCGATATTATACAATGTACTTATTTTGCTATTGTCATTTAAACGGTTCTCGGACTGTGCGTCACAGGGCGACCAAAGACAGTTTATAATTTCCTTTGAAAAAAAAATTTCGTTTTAAATCACATGATTACACGTCAGTGTGGTTTTGAGTTACAGTGTGTGGTCAGGTTAGCGCCATCACAGTATTCACAATTTGAACCGTGCGACTGAGGCTATGTAGCTTGTCCGCTTTTGGAAACGATTAATTAATTTAAATAATATTCAACCAACCAATGAGTTACAAGATTCTAAGACGCTGCACACTGACAACAGATTTCTGTAGTGCCTCTCACCAACCTTGTCCCTGACCGTTTTGTTTCAAGAAGCCGTTGAAACTAGCTACATGCTTTTCAAGTTATAGCAATCCCTCACTGACTTCCAAGTCATACACGTAAATTCTGTATGAAGGTAGAATGCCCCTCCGGGGATAGATGTTCATTCTCTCAAACTCTTACGATATTCGTATGGTTACAATTTGTAGGGGCTCATTTTCAAGCTTCAAGAGTAAATAAATTCTTCACGTCCTATTTTCCTGCAAATCGGGATTTATATTCCACCTACCCCTCCCCGAAGAGAAATAACTCTAGGTTGGTGGGAATTTCTAATTTCAAATATCAGGAAGTATCGGGTCATTTGATTCTCAAGTACGAAAATTTACGCGATGATCCCCAAACTTCTATTTTTATTTAAAAGATAATGGTTAAGTTTGCTTAAGAAAAGTTTGAACAAAAATATAAGTTCACCAGATACGAGGCACTAACTACCTAAACCGTTCGCTTTGCCAGTGTTTGCATTGCTTCGTCGAAAACGTTGAGCTTACCGAAAGATAAAGTACAACTGGCGGTCAAGTAATATCACTGCAAATGTCAATGTAATCTTGCTAATCTTTGACACTCATTAGAGTGCACAGATATATGCAAATGTGTATATGTATATACGCCTAGTACATGATATCAATTTCGTCTCTTTTAAAATACAGACACGTAGTATCTTCAACTCACGTGTTCACATACGTGAGCTAATGTCATAGCGATGTCTGTCTGTCTGTCCGTGTGTGTTTGTGTGAGTGTGTGTCTGTCTATTTACACGATAACTCAAAAACGCCTGAAAAAATTCAAGCCAGATTTAGTAGACAGTTACCATATGCTATTTGCAAGAACTGATTAGATTTTGGTTAGTGTTGCTTTCATATTAATGAAGTTATGCAGTATCATTTGTTTTCATATATGGTTTCCCATGGAGACAGTAATGAGAGTGTCAACATATATCAAGAAATATTGCACAAAATTTATGAAACTGTTCATAGATGACAATCTCTGAAAAGTTTGATTATACTGTGAGTGTCATGTCAATTATCTACTCATTTTACTGATATAACTCCGAAATTCCTGCACCAACCTTGATTACACATGCAACAAATATTGATCCGATAGATATCTAGTTGTACTTAGAAGCATTGGGCAGTGTCAAGTTAATAAACAGATCATTTGCATATTTAATAAAGTTTTGTAATTAGTCATAGCATTTCGAAATAAATAAACCAAATTTGATGAAATCTGCTGCAGATACTGATCTGACAGATACCTCACTGTGTGAAAAGCAGTTAGTAAAATGGAGTTAATTAAGTGTTCATTTACATATGTAATGAACTTTGTAATTATGTATATAACTCTGAAATTACGGCTCCGAATTTGGTGACACCTGCTACAGATATTGAGCTGACAAATATCTAATTGTACTGAGAAGCATCTGTCTTTGTCAAGTTAATAAATAGCTCATTTGCATATTTAATAAAGTTTGTAATTAGTCATAGCATTTCGAAATAAATTCACTAAATTTGATGAAATCTGCTGCAGATATTGATCTGACAGATACCTCACTGTCTTAAAAGCAGTTAGTAGAATGAAGTTAGTTAAGTGTTCATTTACATACATGTATGTAATGAACTTTGTAAATATGTATATAACTCTGAAATTACGGCACCAAATTTGGTGAAACCTGCTACAGATATTGATTCGATAAGTATTTAATTGTGCTATGAAACATTGAGCAGTGTCAAGTTAATCACGGGTTCGTTTGCATATTAAATTATCTTTATAATTAATGATATTACTCAAAAATTACAGCATTGAATTTGATGAAACGTTCTACGTATGTTGATGTGCAAGATATCTAATTGTCCCATGAAACACTGAGCAGTGTCGAGTTAATAAACAGCTCATTTGCATATTATATCAAGTTTCAAAATTAGTGATTTAATTCTGAGAATACTGTGCGACAGTTGATGAAACCTGCTAATATAATGGTTTAAAAGATATCTGACTGTTCTGTGGAGCGTATTACTATTAATGAACCTGTTGTAAAACACGTGGTCACATTCAGTTCCCGTCTCTATTGGTGAGGTTATATTTTAAATGGAAAAATAGGTTTTATCTACTTCACACAAAGAAGCGCGCTAGTTACCATTATACATCTGTTTCTAATTCTTACGTAATAATGCTTTTTAGCTCACGTGTCCACACATGTGAACTAATGTCGTAGTGATGTCTGTCTGTCAATCAGCGTGTGTGTGTGCGTGTGTGTTACTGTTTGTGTGCCTGTCTGCCTACACAATAACTCTAAAACGGCTGAACTGATTCAAGTCAGATTTGGTAGACAGGTACTACATGCCACTTGCAAGAACTGATTAGATTTTGGTCAGTGTGGCTTGCACAATAATGAAGTTATGCAATATCATTTTTTCATATAATGGTTTCATATTGAGACAGTAATGACAGTATCGACATATACCAAGAAATGCTGCACAAAATTTCATAAAACTTTTCACAGATGACAATCTCAGAACATTATGATATTCCTGTGAGTGTCATATCAATTATCTACTCATTTGCAGATTTAATGAACTTTTGTAAGTAGTAAAAATTGATATAACTCCGAACGTCCTACACCTAATTTGATGATACCTGCAAGAGATATTGATCTGATAGATATCTAACATTACTGAGAAGCCTTGGGCTATGTCAAGTTAGTGAATAGCTCATTTGCAACTGCCCTACATTTGATGAAATCTGCTGCAGATACTGATCCGAATGATATCTGATTGTTTTGTGAAGCATGGAGCGGTGTAAAGTTAATTAAATGGTCATTTGCATATTTAATGAACTTTTTAATTTTTGATATAACTCTGAAATAGTGACACAAGGTTTGATGAAACCTGCTATAGATATCGATCTTATAAATATCCAGTTGTCGCGTGTAGGTCATTTGCATATTTTAATAAAGAATTGTAATTAGTCATACAACTCTAAAATGACTGCACAAAATTTGATGAAATCTGCTGCAGATACTGATCAGGCAGATACGTGACTGTTTTGTGAAGCATTTAGTAATGTGAAGTTAATGAAGGGCTCATTTTCATATTCAATGAACTCTGTAATTAGTGTTTTAACTCTGAAGTAAGAGCATTAAATTTGATGAAACGTGCTACATATGTTGATCTGCTAGATATCGAAGTTTTCCATGAAGCATTGAGCTGTGACAAGTTAATAAATAGCTCATTGGCATGTTAAATGAAGTTTAATTAATGATTTAACTACGAGAGTACTGTGCAAAAGTTGATAAAATCTGCTACATGTAATGAAGTGACTGATATCTGATTATTCACTTGTTGTTAAGCACGTGGGCACATTCATTTCACGCCTAGTTCAGATATGTCTGAGCAACCTGGCAGGGTTCCTGCTTTAATATATCTCTACGTTGGCCTATTTCTGACACGAGTGACAGTTTAAATGAAGTTGAGCAAAACTTTCTTGGCCCTTGATAACCTTTTACAGCTGACTGATTTTGTAGTTTGTCTGTTTTATTCCCTAGGCCTGATTGTATATTATTTTACCAGTGGAACTGATAGCTAAATATGACCATAGCACTTTGGTTCAATAAATCATGCTATTTTTGTTGCTGTTTTTGACTGTAGGGCGTTGCAGCCAACTAAGTCATGCGTACGATTGGGCCATTTTGAGAACAGAGTACTAAAGTCGATATCGCAATTTCTTACTGAACAACTGTACGTCGTCGTCAACTACTCCTATCTGTTCAGTAGAGCAAAATAGTCAGAGAATTAAAGGAACTCATCTTTCTTGAGATCACTTGCCACTTTCTACAGTATCGTGCTCGCTGCTTCTAGCGTTATATTTTGTTATTGACGTATGTGTCTTCTATGTGAGAGTTGTCATGAATAAGGGACCCAGCACAATTAACGGTAGGGGGCCGAAAGAGAAAATGGCGGGACACGAAAAAAATGAGTGTTCTTGGGGTGGGCCACCAAAATTTTTTACACCATGACAGACAGAGAACATCTTTCAGCATTTTTGTTCCTTGTTGAAACTGGAGTTCCTTGTTAAACTTATTGTAGCATGATGAAATACCAAGTCTTAAACCTCACGATGCAGTTGTTATGTGTAAAATGAGCAATATTATTGTTGAAAATTGACTTGCGCTTGTTAGACTAACCTGGAGATGTGCAGTGAACACTGTCATCATTAAAAATAACTCATGTCTAAATCAATGCTTCAACTATAACAACTATAACAGCACTGAATGAACTTGCAGATTGTTTATAAGGTATTTGGTAATTTCATCATTCTTTGAGATTAAAATAGCACAACGCAATAATGAAAAGTAGCTGTAGGTGTTACAAGTAGTAAAGCTTGAACATATGTTATTTTGTTTGTTTATTATTTGTGTATTTGTTTATTATTTATTTCCAAAATGCAAGAATGTTGTTTTCACTAAAGCATATATTGAAAGTTATAAGGATTATATATACTTATACAATTTTGTACCAAAGTAATCTGTCTTTTGGGGGGAGGGGGCGCCACAAAAATTGTGTTGCCGGTGATGAGGGGGGAGGCACTAAAATTTTTGCTGGTGTTAGGGGGGGGAGCTGTAAAAATATATGCACCACATATTTTCTCTTCCAGCCCTCCTGCCGTTAATTGTGCTCGTTCCCTAATCAGGGTATTGCACAGTCGTGAGGTTTGTCGGTGAGGGCGTGCTATCATTAGTCGTTCAAGTAAAAGTCTAGCAATGAATTGTGGATCTGAGACGTTTACCTTTGGCACTTTGGAGCGTGGAAGCACTATCGTTTCCCAATGCTTGACTGTGTTCCGTTGTTTATCTTGCGAGCGCCCGTAATTTGTACTTCCAAATACGTATACCTGCCACTTATTTTTGTAATGGGGTAGTCTGGTTCTGGGTAAAGTCATTCTTTGATTGGGGGAAGCAAGAATGGAATTATTGATAACGCTTGTTATTTCAACAAAATTACTGGATGAATAATATTTATAGCGCATGTTAGTCCGCCAGTAATTACTGAAAAGCATCCTATCAGGACATGACGCTGGACCGTGGTCATTATTGTATGACGCTTAATACTGCATCAATAAATATGTTTGGTCAGGAAAAAAATAACTAACGTCTTAACATTGTTGTATGAGTTTCGTGTTCATGTTATTGATGTAATATTGTGTCTCGCCGTTAATATTTTAAATTTGACATTAAGGAGTCTTATCATACATGTGTTAGGACGCTTTAAATGCCAAATACTTGTTGTTGTGCTTTTCAACTGAACTGCCTCCTTTATCTCTCACTCAGCGAAGTTGAAAGACTTCAACCGTTACTCAAACTTAACAATAAAAACTTCAGCCATTCTTTTCAAGATCAAGAAAGACAATTGCTTGATCGCCTTTCAAATGTTGATATTATGAACACAAGTTACCTGAAAGTTTTCGACACTTGAAATTCTACTGGCTGCCAACTCCTTGTGTACTCTACAGAGATAATTAAAATTTCTGCATAAGCAAGCCGGTAAAATTTTATTCCAAGGACTTCAAAATTAACCCAACGAACGGTAGGCCAATATGCAACAATCGTAAACGTTTTGAGAGCCTAAGAATCTGTCCCGGAAGCGCATTTTACCAAAGCAGTGATTTGAAATGTGAAGTCGATAACATTTTTATCCATTTTATTGCCACAAAAAAAATATACAACGTTCGATAGGGGGCGCTATCGTATCTTGTGTCGTTATATATATGCAGAAACAGAATATATATACACAAAAGTTGATTGAGTTTCCTGCCTAAGCAATTTTTGAGTTGTTCCTGTTCTCTCCATACACTTCTCGGCCAATTTTAAGTTATAGTGAAAATGTTCAAATAAACTTAATATCACCAAACCGCAGGGACTGAATTGATTCAAAAATGTCACGTCGTATATTTACACGACAAGAAGTTTTCAAAAGTGATGGTGTATGATATACTTAAAACTATGACACTCTTTCTTCGTTTCCTAAAATGTCTGCACCACTTCTGCAAAGGGACTGTCTAAATATACATTGCTTCATGATTTTGTTATTATTATCTTGCCTCTTTGAATGCCAAATCGTGAATTTGATTGGTTAAGTCATCATTCGCACAACTGCAAACTCGCTCCTGGGTCAATGTCAAACGTTGCCCTCTTGCGACAAGTTTATACAATGTTACGTTTCAAGATGGCGTCGATTCAAGCCTTGTATACGTCTTGATCGCATATGAAGGTTAAGCAACAAGAGACATGCTTCTGTGACACGTTCGACATCCGCCATTGTCTGATTGTTGTTTATAGTGCCTTGTAATATATACATATATTGCACGGTAGCGGGCGCGTTACGCCGGCGAGTCGCTCGCAACAAAGACCTGACTGCATATGGATGCAAGTACGGATTGAGAGTTAATGCGTCGGTGTTTACCGATCAAAAACGTTAGATAGACAACGTTCTTACACACAGTGAGAACACAGGGGCACACAAGTGGTAACTGAAATATGAGACTGAATAGAGAATACTGCTATTAAACCTTTTTTTGTGTACGAGCCTTTTTTCCCTTGTTCTCTTCTTTCTTGCCCTGTTTCCTCGCTTTGTGAATTAAGGCATGACGATTCACTGGCAGTGTTAGCACAATGTATGCTGTATGTAATGCGCCCTCTCTTGAAGACGATTTGACACACAATTAATTACAAAAACCTTATAACCTTATATACAAGGCAGAAATCCTGTACGAAATGTTCACCAAGAGAGGGCGCACTGCATACTGCATACATTGGCATGCAAAAGAACAATTATTCTGAATCTCTAAAAAAGTCTTTAAAACAGCCACAATTCTGCTGACAAAACAACGTAAAACATAAAAAAGTTTACGTCCACAACATTCTGTTAATTCCATCGATATTGTAATACCGTAAAAACAAAACTTTGCACGCATTTACATTAAATCCATAAGAGTTGCATTATATACCTTGACATATAACATTATATATCTCAGTCAGACGCAGACATGGCTGTCACAGAAGCGTACAATATCCATTATCTACTCTACCACAGTTAAAATATTTCATTCCTGGAGCTCCTCTACTCAGATTTCACATATTTGACATCACAAAAGTCAAAACATATTACGTTGATGTTAGAGTAGTATACGCTTCCATCGAAGGTGAAAGACTTATACTTGTGCTCAAACTTTCCTCAATGAACATTGAAACCATAATTATTCTTACCAAATCGATAATAAAAATTGGGGGTCTCCGACGGATGAAGAGTTTAGTACAGAGAAACAATTCATTTAACATTTACCGGTATTTGAAATTCAAAATGGCTGCAATACCTGTGTCAACTCAACTCTTACGGTTTTAAGTTTGGTCACAAACCATCTCGACCTGTTGCCGATGCCGGATGAAGGGTCACCCTAACTTGGTTTCGGTCGACCTGATTTTAGATTGAATTGACGCGACCTAACACTAGACTGTTTGTTCAGGTAAAGGCAAATTCCAAGAATTCGGGAAAATATAGTCAAGGGTTACATCAGTGAATAGAAATGTGCGTGAGTGTCAATTATGCCTAAAGGCAGGTGTTTTTACAACTCGTCCTTACATGTAAATATTGTTATCTTAACGACCCTTGACATTTTACTGCGATTGACCTCCTTGTACATTTTTAGTATTATAAAATGAAGAGTTTCAGGCTAACGACATGTGTGTTTCCTCACAAAGATGCTGATGAACGGTTAGACCGACTTAGTTTTGATCGAGTTGATTTTCGATTGAATCAACCTTACCTCATAAAATGTGCTTATTCAGGCTTATGCTTTCCAACATTGTCCAATAATCATTTTTAAGTGCTGGATTGGCCACAAATAGGCCAGACTCGGCCAATCCACTACGTCTATTTATAATGCAATGGCTTGACCAGTGCATACCCTGAGTGCTGATCTTGAATTTGCTGCTCAAGTCATTGTACAATTCTTGTGTAACCCATGAACTGAAAGGTTAGGAGGGATTGGACTTGCATGGGATCAGGTATGGTTTTCTAAAAAAACAAAAAGCAAAACAAAAAACTGAAAACATATCTACTGCATGGATACTGAGTGTGATCACACAGCGGATCAATCCACACAGTAGTAAGCCAGCTTTACGTTGTGTGTAATCGTAGACTGGAGCGATCATATTCATACACAAGTGGTGACTTACTTGTAAAAAAATAAGAAAAAAATCACTAGTTCATTATGTGTTCAAAGATATAAACAGTGTTAAATGACGAGCAGTCAATGATTTAGAAAAAAATGAAAATTCCAGTATTAAAATCATTACAGTAAAAGAAGACTTTTTCGCTCATGAGTGAGCGTGCATGTTTGCGTTGGCGGCAGTATTAACCATTGCCCACGGACGTCCTCACACTTCAGCTCAATTAAAGTCATGACAGTTTTGTGAGTGGTAATATATAAGTCGGGAGAGAAGGTGTGTTTCTGACTACCAAGCACATTACTCTTTTCAATATAAGCAATCAAAATATCTTGGTGACATATATATAGTAATATCTACCAATGAGACGTTCTGGGGTTGTTATATTGACCTTGTACGATGTTTCTAGAACATCATCTTATTGGGTGTACTTCAAGTCATTTGAAAGTTTTTTGAAGACTGAAAGACATCAATCATAAAGTTCTTCTTTTCTTATTACAAGCAGATCTCAGGTACACTGAAAATATTAAAATTGATCCCCTTAAGAAAACAGTACAAAGATTCATATTGCCCATATTGACTAGCCGTGATGGTAACATTGTACATTTGTTTACTTGAATTTTCTAGTGAAACAAAATGTGTGTGGGTCACTCCCGAGCGTTAACAAAGTGAAAAAGTATTATCGCAAAGGTCAGTCAATGGATTTTTTATTGCACCACTCATGCATTTTTCTCACGTTTCATCCTTGTCGTCTTCACGCCGTCCATCTCAAACTGGAGGATTAAACATGAACTGGAGGATTAAAATTGCCCGGTGGCAAAAGAAAACAACTACACACTACACACTTCATGCTATTTTGCAAGATAATGCGATGTATTGAGTTTCATAAAGGGAAACTTACTAAACCAATGGACAAATTAAGTAGGTTTTTCCGCTAAGCGTGGTCGGTAAATTTTGTCCGGCCTGATATCATTTTTGAATTGACAGGTTTATTATCATGTCATTATGCAAATATTTTACGCCCAACAACACCTTGACAGCGCCTTCTCCTACAACCTATCTAACCTCCTGGGATGTTACCAACACGAAAATTACATGGAATTGTGATGTCATTGATACAGACTGGTCAAGATCTAAGCTCACCGGCGGTTTTTTCTCGTGCATATATATTAAGGTGGAATGCGCCTCGGGGACAAATATTTCGGACTCTCAAACTTTGATATTTCTCCTCTGATCTACCACTTGTGTGGGTTCAGTTTTAGCCCACGTGTCCACACACGTGAGCTAATGTTGTAGCGATATCTGTCTGTCTGTCTGACTGTTTACACGATAACTCAAGAATGTCTGAACAAATTCAAGTCAGATTTGGAAGACTGGTACCATATGCCAATCGTAAGAAATGATTAGATTTTGGTTAGTGTGGCTTGCACATTAATGAGTTATGATATATCATGTTTTTTCATATAATGGTTTCCCTATGGAGACATTAATGACAATGTCGACACATATCAAGAAACACTGAACAAAATTTCATGAAACGTTTCAAGATGACAATCTCAGAAGATTATGATGATACTGTGTGTCATGTCAATTATCTGCTCATTTGCATATTAAATTAACTTTTGTAATTGTTGATATAACTCAGAAATTTCCACACCAAATTTGATGATACCTGCTATAAATATTGATCTGATAGATATTTAATTGCACTGAAAAGCATTGAGCATTATCAAGTTAATAAATAGCTCATTTGCATATTTTAATGAAGTTTTGTAATTAGTCATATAACTCTCTTTCTCCCCCCCCTCTCTCTCTCTCTCTCTCTCTCTCTCTCTCTCTCTCTCTCTCTCTCTCTCTCTGCCATTTCTCGTAATTTTAGTGTTCTTAATATGACGTAAACTTTGATTGCATTGTCAGCCAACATATTTTTTCAGAAACATCATATTCTCAATCGTATCCACCAAATTTAATGATAAATTGAAAGTCTGGTAAAACAGAACACAACATTGCAGAAACAATAGTACGAAAAATCGAATCGGGCAAACAGACATTATCATTTTCAACACTAAACTATTGCCGTATATGCCAACTACAGTACATCATTACGTCATTGTGCTCGTAATTATACCCATCCTTTAATTTCTCTGCAACTCTTAATATCTTAATTATTCATAAAATATATACACTACACAATTTCCCATGGTGTTTCTTGCGTTAAATCATAATTGAATGGACAAGCAATAGCTGGTTCTCTTTAAACTTCAACAGGCCGAGTCATTAGCATGGTGAAAGTGTCCTCTTACTAGAAAAATAACAATAGTTTACAGACTCGCAGAACTGAGCATGATATAGTCAGGACCTGTAAGAGGTAGGCCTTTTGCAGAGCTACTATTCATAAAAATTGAATACAAATTCAGTTTTTTAGACGTACAATTATATTTACCTCTACGAACAAGCTTTATGACGATGGATAAAACTGGTCTAGAATAAATGCATTCCGAATTTTTTTCCTCTTATTGCCAAACTCACGCATGACCTTGATATCCAATATTAAAAATAGAGCTTAACTTTTGTGTACCAGGATTTGAAATGTGTTGTTTGACAACAAAAAGTGAGTTGATCCTTTTCCCTTATTTGTAAGTTTTGTCTGTTTCTCTTGTGTAATAAGAAAGTGTTCTTCAAATGCTTTAATCATTCAAAGTCCAGTAAAGTCTTATGAAGGAAAGAGAATGCTCTGTCATGTTAGGCATGTGAATATTGTACCCAATCCGGATGTTAGAAGGTATAAGAGTAATTTCAGTTGTCTGTTCAGTTCGAACATAACCTGTGGGAAGAAAGTACACGTAGAATGTGTGTCAATATTCTTTAGCATTGAACTACATGTCAAGGAAATAGTACTGGATGGGCGCATACTTTGTATATTGACCCTCTAAGATATTGACGTATGTCTTTCTGGTGTAAGTTTAAGAGAACTTAAGTACTGACGACATGTTGAACCTCCTCTGCAAAGCCGTCTGTCTGTTTGCTGAAATTTCGCAGAGACTTCTCGGCAGCTTGAAAGTGTGACGTAATATCGTAAAGTTCATCTTCTTGAAGTTTGACAACGCCCTCCCTGAGTAGGGTCGCCAGTTCTTTAAACTTCACGATGAGATGTTTCCAGGATGTGATTCCATGCTTAATGACGCCCTCCCAGGTGAACATCATCGATTTGATGTCTTTGATCTGTCTTGTTATCTTAGCGCTCTCTAGAAAACAAACAGAAAACAATGTTACTGCATAAAGAATAATAATAATAGGTGATGGCACGTTTAAATTACTCTATTACCACAGATTCGCATATATTCATATATGTTTATAGAAGTGCGTAAAGATGCTGACAAATTCATTACATTAATTGAATATAATCTGTTACACAAAGAAATGAAAATCGTCTACCTATAGGATCAGAATAACGTGTGAGTTGATCAATATAGGGCAGCAGGGCTCAAAAGAATTACCCTGTTGTAGTTTTGTTTTATTTAAGATATTTTTGAAACATTTGCTATATGTTTTCGTGCCGAGAACAGTTATATCCTGCATCATAAATAGTAGACTGTTCCACGTGTTGTGTAAAACACATATTAGAATTATCTCAGCACCACCGATTTTATACTTGATAAGTGAATTCGGTTACAGAGATGCTTTTTCAGCATTTATCTAAAGCCATTCCAGTTAGTATCCTAATTAAAACGTACTGACCGATTTCGGTGACAACAGCTCCGGCTACGCCACCACCGGCGGCTGCTGCGCCGACTCCAGCGACAATGAACCCGGGTAGAGAGAAGGTAAGCAAACCTCCAATTACGGCCAACAGCCCAAAGGCGCTCAGCACTTTAAATCCGACGCCAGCAGCCTCGTTCAGGTACTTCTGTGATTCCAGGTAATCAATGATGCTCAATGTTACATTCTCTGTGTCACTCAATGACTTGTTCAGCAGTGACGTCACTTTCTGCGAGGAAGTTTTACACTGATTTCCAAGTCTAGTCAAATCCTCTTCCATGCAGTTTTCGATATACTGTTTATCGGCAGCTATTAACAAAAATTTGGAGAGTTCCGATTTAAACATAAAAGCAACTACAGTAAGTAATATATGTAGTTAGCCTTACTCAATATTTACTTATTGATTCATTTAGTAGCGCTGTATATGGGTATATACAAACTACATATTTTCACGAGAAAACAATAATTCTATGATTGTACACCTAAACGTTCAGTCTGACACAGTCTCAGACAAAGACAAGGCACACACACACAAACACACACACACACACACACACACACACACACACACACACACATATATATATATATATATATATATATATATATATATATATATATATACATACATACATACATATGCGAATAAAGAGCACGTTTTCTACCTTGTACAGCGGGATCGAACGTCATGATTCTTATACCTAATATTTGGAATCTTTTACGCAACACGATTGGAACTAATTTGGGATAATTGGATGGTCAAGTAATGCCGATTTAATCTACAAATGTAATCTCATCTGCTTTTCTTTTTAAATTACACACTTGTTTTGTTTTTTTTGCGTTATTTGTATCTTTGCAACATTCAACTATCTGGCACCTAATACTTTTGAGAAATTTAAAAAATAAGAAAGTCCAATTATCTCAAATAAGTTCCAATCGTGTTACGCATGCATTCCTTCTTGTGTTTCCATGAATAAGGACACTAAATTGCGTGAGACGGAAGATTTAAGAACTCTGCTATGTAGTGTCTTTTAAACATTTTAAAAGAAGAAATACGTTTATAATTTTGAAAGCCAAATTAGACCTTAGATGTTACAATGCAAGCATACCTGCTTTTTCAATTTCCTTCATGAGCACTTCGAAATCCTGGCGTTCCATGTTGTCTCGGAAGTGTTGCACCAAGTCATGGGTGTGTTCCTCCTCTACTATCTCAGACATATATTCGATATCTTCGCTCTTAAACAGAAGCTTGTAGCGTTCTAAGCGGTGTTGAAATAGGAACGTGTCGACGCCCAGTTTCCTTGATAGAATTTCTGCTTGTAGACACTGCAGCATATACTCACATTGCTTACTGAAATGCCTGGGTAGGAAAATAGAAGAGAATAATAAGAAACACACCGTTTCCGCTTTTCTCGTTTTCATATGTAACCTGAATAAGTGAAGGCAAACTGAAACCCACCGAAAAGTAATGAATACAAGATAAAAAAGATTAACTCCGAGAACATGATTCAGGGAACTGATTTCGGATAATTGGATGCTGTAATAATGTTGATTGAATCAGCTAATGTACACTTATCTGCTTTTGGGTTTATTTGAAATGCAGTTGTTTTAATGGGTAATTTATAATATAGCAACTTGTAGCTAGAACGAACGTAACACTTTTGATAAATGTAAACAATTAAAAGATCATATTGTTCAAAATTAGTTCCAATCACGTCACACGGAAGGTGGAAATAACGCTTTCGGAAGTCGCCAAAGAGCGAAAATATGTGACAAGAAAAGAATGCCATATGCTATAGTTTATAAGAATACGATTGGTACTAATTTGGGATAATTGGATGGTGAAGTAATGTCGATTTAATCTACAAATGTAATCTCATCTGCTTTTCTTTTTAAGTTACACATTTGCTTTTGTGAGTAATTTGTAATATCGCAACATTCAGCTATACAGCACCTAACACATTTAAGAAATTTGCAAAATATGGAAATCCAATGATCCCAAATTAGTTCCAATCGTGTTTAAGGGACTATGTGCTCGATGACCATTTATCCGACCTCCGTGGACAAATGGTCTCCTGCCTCGAAGGTATGTAGTCCGTTGTTTGGCCATGTAATGATTATATTACATCCCTGTTTTACATAGTTTTCACTGACAATGTATAGGTGTATTTGCAAATAACAGTTAGTCGCGTCATTTCGGTATTGGGCGAATATCTGTTTAAAATGGAACGATATTTATCATCAAACGATACATCAGTGTAGTTTAAATCATTGTTAAAGGGTTCATCGATTTTTATGAATAATGATCTAAAACTGTATTTCCAATATAAACTTTGAGTTTGATTAATTTATTATCGAAAAAAGTTCCAAGACACTTTCCGTTAAATGCTAATATGAGGCTCACTATGTCATCATCAGGCTTACCTTGAATCACATGGGGCGCAAAATGTTCGATTTATGAAACATATAATAATTGAATGATGCAGATAGGGGTCCCTTTAAGTAATTAATACTTACTGGATGTTTTTACATTCTTCCAGTAAAACGCGATAAACACGTTTGACTTCACGAATGGCATTATGGGCTTCCCTATCCACGTCTCTGTTCTTAATTTGAATATTCGTAAGCCATATGATGAGGCGTCTAACTTCCACTATGCTCTCACGCAGCACGTTCCAGGCAGCGTTGACGTAATCATCGTCGAAGTCCTGAACAAAGGCCTTGATATCTGTGGTGAGCTCTTGTATGAGCGACATTTTACCTGTTGATCTAACCAAATGCATTAACTAATGATAGACACACGAAAATTTTTGTCTTGTGAAGCTGTGATTAACTCTGTAGAAAGACCGTCCCTATGGAATATTGTAGATGTACTGTATGGAGTCAATGACATCAAGTGACTAATAGTCGGGGCTTTGATATTGTGATATGGTAGAACTGCTTCAATTTACTGTTTGTAGATAACTCCTACACATAGCTGTCATTCCGAAGCCGAAGCTTAAGAGTGATATGTGGAGAGTTTTCAAGTATAAAACCCTACTCTAGCATATCATGGACCAATATTAAGGTTGAAAGGTCATCGTTATCTAAAAAGTTCGATTCTTGAATTATCGAAGGCGGGGGAACTCCACACTTCGAATAATATTACCTGGAAATCGGAAAATACGTTGGCTGATATGAGTTGTAATTCATCAAATGCAGGGTGCGTCCCTCAAGCTACTCAAAGACCACTACCTTCAACCACTATTTACGACTTCTGCGTACAACATAGTACGCTGTATAAAAACTCCGTTCCTGAAAAGGTTTGTTTTCAAGGTAATTGGCGAGTTATAATTCGTGGAATCTATTGACTTCGTTGTAACGGGTGAATTTTTGTCCACCAACTGAATACCAGGTCATGTCATAAAAACCTCTGTTTATGGTCTTGTAGATCCTCCAATGCTCAAAATGACTTTGCGTTACTAAAATACATGAGCAAACCTTGTTCCAAGATTGAGACGATAATTATCTCACAGTCCGCAATCAAATTTCTACAAATTTTGCATCTGACACAGATATTTTGACGTACACGTCCCTTAACAGCACTTAAAAGAGTTGAGTGTGAAGGCCATTAAACAAAGACGAGATCGACAGAGTGTAAACTACCACACTGAATTGCTGTGCAAACTGTTGACTGCTATTGCAACAGACGGTTTATTTTAATCACCATAAGTTGGTTGACGAGAATTATGACGCACTTTAAAAGATTATATTGCCTTTGCGAAACCTATGGAAATCAAACGCGAAATATCATGAGAAATTTGTTTATCAGTAGTGCAAAATTGAAGTTTTAAAACGGGATTCTGCAGTTCATGCCGCCAAACCAACTTTAGAAACAAACAGTAAACTTTATACTGTAATTCTGTATTTTCCCCACGCATACCACAAAGACATACATACAGAAATAAGATGACAATGGCATAAAAATCGACAGGAGTCACACACTGTCAATAATTAACACAAGAAAGTAGTTGGTATGTTAAGGATAAACTATATCTACCTTTATAAAGTACTTCGTGCCGTCCACAGCAAAGAAGTCTGTCTTTCCTCCAGTAAACCCTACGCTGAATCTACTTGCCAGAGACTGCACGAGATGGTTTCTTAAAACGCTCATTCGCATTATTTATCGAAGAAAGACTTCGCCTACGCAAGGCGTAGGGAAGAGAGCACTTCCAACGAATTATGTTAATTAGGTTATAAGGGAATTTCCAATTTTGGTGCATGACGTCATTGTCGACCTATACTCTTAAAGGAGATAAATGTGTAAACTTTGACTTTCCATAATGTACTTTCTTATGAAAGCAATTGTCATGTTTGAATATTTTTCTTGTCATCATATACTCGAAAAAAATAAGCGATTTAGGACATCAAGTGCTTCTTGATGCATGCAAAAAAAGAATGGAGAGCCGGTGGCTCACGTTACATTTTATGTGAAAACGTCATGTACGAAGTTCCGAGGAAAATTAGCCCTTAATAAATGCAAGTTAGCCCTGCTCACAGTAACGTAGAGAAATTTCAGCTGCTCATGTCATACAATTATAAAGGGAAAGGATATATTAATTTCACTTCTGTGGTAAAATATAATATGAATGAGCAAAATGAGGCTGTATTTGTTGTATTGATGATTGACAATATATTTACCTATCCAAAATGCTCACAAAAATATGGAAAAGAAACCAGTTTGTATGTAAACATCGCACATTATAAGTGCAAATTGTTATTAGACAACTCCGTAACATTTTATCAAACAACAACGAATAATACCGAAAAACAGATATGAAATGAAAATGCTCACGTGTTTTTATATATAATGCAGTTATGTCTTAATTTGAACCTTTGCCACATGTTTTTAACTTCATTGAAATTGTTATGATCAACATAATGAGCAATATTGACCGCAGATTAATTCCAAAAGGTCATTAAGTATACAAATATGTAAGTAGCTGATATGAAAATACTAAATTTCTTTGACTGCTGTCATTGAATCACTACTTTATATAGCAAGTGTAATTGCCTTTAGTCACGTCCTTCAAGTCATATATGCCAAACTGTGAAAGCTCATTAGATATGCAAATTATAAATTAGCTGACATGAAAATGCGAAATGACTTTCAATATTGTTTTAACAAGGTATAATCATCAATGTACATAGCATGTTTTGCCAACTTTGATAGAGTAAATCCCAGTATATATCCATAATTAGAAAAGATAATTGAAAATTCAAATACGGAATCGACTGAATAATCTCATTAAATAGGCAAATTAGGAATTGCCTTAAGAAAAAATGTTTTATGACTTTCAATAATGTTTTATTATAGTATCTTTAACGTATATAGCAAGTTGCGTCAACTTTGGTCTAGTCAATTCAGATAAATATCCCTAATTAGGAAAGTTCATTAAATATGCGAATAAGGAATTGGCTTATGATTTTCAATAATGTTGTATCATAGTATCTTCAATATATGTAGTAAGTTTTGTCAACTTTGGTCAAGTCAATTCAGATATATATCTCTAATTAGGAAAGTTCATAAATTAAATAAGCTAATTAGGAATTGGCTGAAGATAAAATGCTTAATGACTTTCTAAAATGTTGTATCATAGTATCTTCATGTCACGTTTCAGCAACTTTGGTCAAGTTAATTCAGGTATATATCACTAATTAGGAAAGTTCATTAAATATGCAAATTAGAAATTGGCTGAAGAGAAAATGCTATTATAGTGTCTTTAATGTACATAGCAAGGTTCATCAACTATGATCGAGTCAATTAAGATATATCCCTAATTAGGAAGGCAACATGCAAATTAGGAATGGGCTGAAGTAAAAATGCTTAAAGGGGAAGTTCACCAAGGATGATTTTTACATATGTGGTAGCTCTGTGGTCATTTACCCCAGAAAAGCTATTTTCACCATTTATAACTCGCCTGATTTTTTAGGAAAATGATAAAAATAGTACAGGAAGTGGCCCATGTAATTTGAATCATGGGAAAAAAGCCCCAAGCTTGGAGCTTGCATCATGTGATATGGAAGGGACCATCTCCGGATGGGTATGGCCCCCACATTGTCCACTCACAGTAACACAGTAGTAAACAGCAACACAAAATCTGACAGTGGACAGTTTATTATAAGTGATTCACCGTTTATGCAAGGATACTCAGTATAAACAAAAGTTATGTAAATACGCACAGCCTGGTTTAAGCATGGGTGAGTGGACAATGCCATACCCATGGGAAAATGGTGCCTTCCATATCACATGATGCAAGCTCCAAGATTGGCGCTTTTTTCCCATGATTCAAATTACATGGGCAACTTCCCGTACTATTTCTATCGGTTTTTGTAACAATCGTGCAAGTTATAAATGGCGAAAATAGCTTTTCCGGGGTAAGTGACCACAAAGCTAGCACATATGTAAAAATCATCCTTGGTGAACTTCCCCTTTAATCACTTTCAAGAATTGTGTATCACAATAGCTTCAATATATGTAACAAGTTGCATCAGCTTTGGTTCCGTCAATTCTGATATATATACCTTATTAGGAAAGTTAATTAAGTATGCAAATTAGGAATTGGCTAAAGTTAAAATGCTTAATGACTTTCAATAATGTTCAATCAATGTATCTTCAATATACATACCATATATACCATTTGGTCAATTTTAATCAAGTCAAATCAGATAGGAATGGCGCCACCTGGCGGTTCAACAGAGGGATACTTTCCATTGGGTATACACTCACACATTGCCAACGTTTTAAACGCTCTCCTGCCAACCGTCCCTCCACAGGCTCTAACCTGCTCAGTACATAAATGGAAGATGTTCAGTAATTTTTTTGAGTTTGCTATTCCTTTTCTACCAGGAAACTATATCGATTAGTTCTTCTCAGATCTGTGAACGAGCGAAAAATTTTCCCTCATTTCTTGGATGACCAGTACCACGCATTCGTGCGAGGGAAATTGAAATGATATCAAGCGAGCTGAGCAATCGGCCGACAGTCAGACGAACACATGGATCCCTCTTTTATTGCCATAGACGTTTTCCCGGTTATCCCATCACGCTTTGGCTGTATCAAACACTTTATACACACTCATAACAACAAAAACATACTGATTTTATGTTGTTCAAAACATTATTATACAAGAATGGCACAAAGTAGCAAAGACTAAAAAATGCATGGTGTTTTTGTATCCATCCGCGACAAAAATACTGATCAGGGTACAACCTGTTATAGTGTTCTATGAGTAACGTGTCATGCGAACACCCTACGGCTAAAAAAAATTCTATGAGCAACTTAAGCTTTATTAAATCACAGCGTACTGCTTCATGGAACCGATTAAAGAACTACCATGACGACTGGCTTCGGTTAAACCTTTAAGTCGCCTGCGTGGACAGAAAGTTGAAAGGGCGAATTTTTGGGCACAATATAACTATTGATGTAGTGTACACGTCATAAAATAATGACCTGGTTCGTTGTATGAATCGAACTCCTCGTCGCTGAGGGCTTGAAGTCTGAGGCTTGTGACTGTGAATACGGCGGCATGTAAAGTTCACGTACATTTCGAAAGGTGGACTTTGATTCATTCTTATATGTAAAAATGTTACCTGCCTCAATTCGCTTTATGAAAATGACGGCTTCATTGAATATAGTAGCCATAAGAAAGTTTAATTGCAACTATGAAAAATACCGAAAGAAAATTTGAGGTTTTTGGTCCTCATGTGAAAAGTTGCTGCGCACAAATCTCGAAGAGGCTCGACCAAAGCCTCTTTGAAGGGAAAGTACTTTCGCCTAATGACATTCTCCTTCAAGCTATTGGACCGAAGACTATTTTGCCTTTTGATCAACACAAACACGAAGTTCTATAACAAAGTAAAAAACGTGCATTTTTGTAGCACCGTTCGGGCCTAAGTACTTTATGCCGAATACGACATAATATGTTTGCATCAATTTCAATTGAGGTGATGCCACTGTAGGGGGACATTGAATTAAATATTTCCCAGAAGATCTCGCCAGCATCAAGACTGACTGATGTCAAAAACAATTCTGAGAATAGAGTTTCTAAAATGACGTCACATACGAGAATAGATCTAGACCGTATATTCAGTCAATGGGGGCTGTTTAGCCTTATAAGGCAATACTGACCTAGCAACGTCAGAACAGTCTCAGCTTTCATTGGCTGATTGCTTTTATAGATATGATAAGTACATTGTAGTTACTGTATAACATTTCGTGGCGGGATTGTCGAAGACAGATGTCGAAAAGATTACTGTTGGTGACGTGGTGATATTATGGCTGCCCATCCAGGTTTTAAGCAGGTAACGTATACAGAAATATGATTGGTAGTTATAGCTTAGTCATATACCCTCAATCGTCTATGGCTTAGAGTAGAGTTGTTTGCATGCCTACGTTTAAAGAACTGAAAAGTCCTGCTTATCAGTAGAATGAAAACCTATCAACATTACAACCGTACTACAGTACAGAATGTCATATGTTTATCAGTGCAATCTGAACGCCACACCTTCGACTCTGTGCCTGAGTTCGTTTAGTATATTCCCCAATACATGTCACGGTTTTTGATATTTTGCTGCAAATTACGGTAAGATGAACCTGAAATGTTCAGTCGCGGTCCCTCTAGAGGGACAGAGGTCGTGTATTCTTCAGTTGACATTACAATGTCCGATTTCAAAAGAAATTTTTATTGTATGCCTCCCACATCAAGGGAATACAAGAGCGATTGTTTCGCTTTCAATAACTTGTTTGGCATTGCTACACAAAATTGATAGGAAGCGCTTTTTCAGTTGTTTTTGCTCAAGCACTTCTATGACCTTTGACACCCTCAACTTGTTCCGCATGCACGCTGTCCAAAGTTCTTGATTTTGGTCACGAGTTTTATGTACAGTTTCATACACAATTGTAAATCGATTGCACGACTGAAAGAGTGATACAGCGATTTGAAATAATGTCACAGAGAGTTGCATGAACATTATAAAGGGGAATTATTGAATGTATACAATCTATACAAGGGGTCAT
The DNA here is from genome assembly GCA_001465055.1 of Ptychodera flava. NCBI lineage: Eukaryota > Metazoa > Hemichordata > Enteropneusta > Ptychoderidae > Ptychodera > Ptychodera flava. Next base: position 77,986 of record LD368637.1, read on the forward strand.
AAATCTCTGAGGGCACAATAAGACGTTATGACAACAACAGACCAGCAACTTGTAATTTGATCTGGTATTATGGCTTTGATTCTGGGAAAAAAGTATTGGATTATTGGGCGATTAGAAAAAACTGACAACGACTTTTCAAGGCCCTAGTTTCTGAATGAAGGAAATATTGAAAAGTCATCGGTTGACATGCACACGACACAGCAGCATTTATGACGCGTCCTTGATTGAAGGGGCAGGTTGAAGCCAAAATTCCCCGGAGTCAAGATTTCCAATGTGGTATAGCATTTGTTGACTCTGTGGGTGATATTGTGCGTTTACTAACTTCGTGCAGATGCGTTTGAAAACTTAAGAACGCCAGTGAAATTCTACAACAACAAAAATATGTTCTACAAGTTCCCGCGTAAGTTGCTGAATGGAAAGCTGACTTATCAAGCTGTTGCCAAACAGGCCCACAGGAAAGTTTGATATGCCTCAAACCTTCCTAAAACTGAATGTCCAGAAAAAAAAGTTGCAAACGAATATGTATTCATGAGACTTCACATCTGATGGATCGATGTACTGACGCGAGGTTTTCTGTCACATTCGGTGAAGTGTCAGCACAGATAAGGGTGCATTTTTCAAATAAAGGTAAGTCTTACCTCATTCATTTATCATCCTTTCAGGTAAAAATGGCCGAAAAGACTGTTATCGCCGCCGATTTCGAGGTTTGTGTCAAGACTTTTAATGAGTACCTGGATAGTGCCTGGGGAATGCTACAGGATGGTGTTGCTGAGGTCAAAGAATGTGTCTTATACATGCAGAGCACCGAGTGGCCGAGCGACGTCGACGAGGAAATACGAAAGGTTATGCACAGAGTCAAAGAGGTTTATGGAATTCTATTCAAGGAATGTGACAAAATCAGGTAAGTGTATTAACATTGCGATGTAGTCTTTGGGATTTTGACGCGTTGTTTCGATTCTTTCTCCACATTGCTTGTACAAGACTTCAATAAGTTAAACCAGTACAAATGTGAGGAAATAGCCCGATAAAATCTCTCTCTCTCTCTCTCTCTCTCTCTCTCTCTCTCTCTCTCTCTCTCTCAATCCAGGCATGTCATCGAAAAGTGTAAGAATATGCTGGAGTGTTTCCAAATCGACTTTTTAT
>LD368637.1:79588-91277 GCA_001465055.1 Ptychodera flava
TGGATGGGCAAAGTGGTACAAAGCGGTAACTAGTAATGAAAATTAGTAATTAAAGGAGTTCAATATCCTAGCCAAGAACACACGTCAAGTCGGAGCAATGGCGCCAAATTTATTGCATATCATATTTAACCTTGACTCCATTCTGTTTCCATAGAGCTCGCAAAGTGCTACATCGAAAATATCATGGAAGGTGACCTGGCGGAACTTTCAGACCAGTGTGACTTTTCATCGGAAAATGTGACGTCACAGCTTACTAAATTACTACAAGAGATTGAAGCTGTGAGGCAGAACTGTATTGGTTACCTACAATCGAAGCAATCAACCTCCAACGCAATTGGCAAAGTTTTGTCCGCTCTGAGTTTCCTAGGAGGCGCTGTCTTTTGGTGCAGTATCAGATTACCGTTGGTACCAGCTCTCGTCGTCGGCGCAGTGGGAGCAGTTGTATACCTTGGCGCAGAGAAAGGTCTTGAAATAGTTCATAATGGTGAGTAGAAACATACATTTAACTGCCACAACCTTCTGTGTGATAAAAAGTCGACAAAATTATCATAAACTGACGCTTTCTCAGTGTGTGAGTGAAGCCGAAGCTACTGTGATAGATAAGATCGTTCCACTCGTAGACAACAGACTAACACTAATATTTTTACGTATTTTCAGAAGGAGAAAAGATAAACAGAAAAATATACGACGTCCAATCGACCATGTTCAAATTGGAGGAAGCACCGAAACATGAAATCATATCCTGGAAGTATCTCATTACCAAGTTCAAGGAACTGGCCACTTTGCTTCGAGAAGGCGTCGTCAAGGTCAGGGAAGAAGACATTTACGACATTAACTCACTCTTCAAAGACGCTAAGAAGTCCCTCAACAACTTTAGACAGCACGTTGATGAATTTGCTCTGGATGTAAAACGTGTAATTGATGAGCAATGTTGATTCGGATTTTATTATGTTAATTTTGATCCGTGTTTCTTACCACAGTCTTATAGTTCGTATTTGCATAAAATTGCAACCTTGTTTGACGAGAGTCGCAGCCTGAGCGTCTCAGCTGTCTCGTCATCCGCCACCCAGAAATCAGTGGTTTATAGTGTACCCTAAACTCACATCGCGAGTCGATGCGAAACATGTGCGTACTTCGAAGGCTACTGCAAAATCAAGTGGGTTTTAAACACTTAACTGCACTCACAGGTACTTATCCATATGATCTTGCACTGTTGCGTTTGATTTTCTGTCGAACAACTTTGTAGCTATTTAAATCTGCAAGATGAAATGTTTATGAAAAGTTGAGATTGCTTTCTATTTTTAAAGTAGGCTACAGAGGCTCTTTATTCGGCTGACCAATATTTTGTTATGGAATAAATTACTTCAGGCACCTTTTACAATAATGAAATGATAATTTTGAACTTTATATTAGCTCATATGGTACATTCAATGCATATTTTACACATTTTTTAAGTTACTATTAAAATTATTTACATAAATTGAATTTCAGGTGTGTTTTACGTATGTTGGACTGTCTATTATTGCGCAAGAATAACATTTTTCTTACAAAATGTTAACGGCATTGCCGCTTTGGATGATTTCGGACAACTTAAACCGTAGCTCTCATTTTGTTGCTAACTTCAAGTTCTACAACTCGTTTTTGTAGTCCATGTGTACGCAAGTATTGATAACGCATAGTATTCGCACCACAGACTGGGCGGCAATGACATTGACACAACAGACTATCCGACTGGATTTTGTATTTCTTCTTTTATAAGACCGAAACTGAAACTGGAGGCTGCGGTATTTATTACTAACGATTCCCAGTTCAGGAACAAAGTACTCCCATGAATGTTTTTTACTCAACTGTACTATTACATACTACCAAAACAGTTCCAAACTGACCCCTTGAAGTTTTCATTTGCACAGCTTTGTAATATAACCACTCTGTATTCACGACAGTTCATTTGGCCATTATTCGTTTTATTTTGATGTTCAACGATTTCATTAACAAAACTATAAAAATACAACTTCGAGTTACTCTCAGGGTCTATCGGTAACTCCAGCTGCTCATATCCACAAATATACCAAGCACTCATAAAGCACAGACATTTTTAATCAACCGACCATGTCCCTTTATAAAGAAGTGTCAAGAGTTACATCAGCCAAAAGGAATGTACAAGTAGATACACATGTACGTGGGCGTCCATGATGTGAAACCAGTCGTTTTACAATCATAAAATAGACATGAAATTTATGGTCTATTCAAAATTGTATTTGACATGGTCTAATAAGATAAACACTCGACTTAACTGATGAATATTTGGGATTAACACTTGCTCTATGTTTCACTATCATAAAACACCCATCGGGGTAATTTTGGTTTACAAGAATTCAACTGTAATTATGGTGGTTCTTGAAGCGGATTATATACACCAAGACCTTGGACCGTTTCGACCCCGTCAGCCCTTGTCACCTCGTCACCTCCACACGTCACATCAACAATGAATGTGAAAAAAACTTTGGAGTCCGTCCATGCCTCAAACCCCTCATGCCTTTCCATCGGTATTACAGAGAAAAAGTGCTAGGGTGTGGTGCCTGTATTTTGCGCATCAAAACGGCTAAATCATTGTTTTGAAGCAACTATACTTTCTCACAGCCTGAGAATTACCACTGCTTCTCCCAACCAAGTTGAATGATAAGTTTAAAATGTTGTCACAAAATGAAAAGTGTTACGGAGCAAATCCCGTTTCCATCCATATTTATCCACAAATATAAAATGTACCCATTGCGAGCAGACATTTTTCATCAAGCGACCATGCCCCTTTATGAAGTAGTATCGAAAGTTACGTCAACCAAAAGGAATGTCTAGATCACATGTACGTGGGCGTACATGAAGTGAAACCAGTCATTTTACAATCTGAAACTTAGAGTTATAAAAATTACGTCCAGTTAAAATTTTTATAGAACATGGTCTTAACTGATGCATATTCGGACTTTACAATTGTTCTATTTTTCACTATCATAAAACACAGCGACGTCTGACCGTTTCGACCCCGTTAGCCCCTGTCACCTCGACTCCGACAAGCTAGTCACCTTGACCATGGATGTAAAAAAAAAACTCTTTATTTTAACCATGCCTCAACCCCTCACACCTTTCCTTCTTTATTTCAGGAAAAACAGGAATCATTATCTCGAAAACACTTGCTTCGATGCTCAGAGCACTTTGGAAGTTAGTAACGCCGGGAACGCTCTGTATGCTAAAGACCTCTATACCTGAGCCTTGGTAGATGTATTGTATTGTTGTACATAGCAAATCGTCGCAACATACGCACAGATCCTAGGGCGCGGTGCCTGTAATTAGTGCATGAAAACGGCTAAATCATTGTTTTGAAGCAAGCATATTTTCTCACAGGAACACCATCGCATCTCCCAACCAAGTTGCATGATAAGTTTTAAATGTAAGCACATAACAGGAAAAGTTTGACGAAGTCGAAGTGACAGAGGTACCGGGGTCGAGGTGACTACAATCAGCGACAAGAGGGTGTGTTGTACCGGGGTGGTTACCGAGAGAGGTCAAGGCGACTTGCTCCCTTTTAAGCATAGACAGAATCAGGGTTCCTGTCAGATGATACGTATGTTCAAATATAAGTTGGTCCGTGAATTTCTTTTTTCATAGAGTTATGATTCTTTAGCGGTTAGATGAAACCACTGACATCTAGACTAAGTTAAATTACGTGACAGTATCTCTTGTCCACTTTGTCACTTTGCCCAACTGTAGAAGCTTCACTTACAAACCATCTCTCTGAACTGACAAAGTGAACATCCACATTAATGTGCTGAGGATCGCACAAACATTTAATTATAAAGCTCTTCACGGCATTCTGTTGATCACATCCATATCCTAATATCGTAAGAAGTAAACATTGCGAACATCTTTACGAATCCGTGAAATTAAATGGAAAAGGCAATGACATTTACACTTTGATAAGTTTGACCGAAACTCTAATTTTTGACAACTACAAAATTATACACCTCAGACACACACAGGCATTGCTGTCACAGAAGTATCTTAGTCTTTTATATCACAAACCCAATTAATGAACACGGATCCATCCTCTCCGACGATCAAAGTACCCACTAAATTAGTGACTGTGTCATCAACGATGACTTGTTGTCAAAGTGTTCGCGATCATACGGCACGCTGATTAGCTACCTCCAACACATTTTTCTAATACATTCTGCTCACAAACACTATTACCATTGCATACAGACGTCAACACACTTCATCGGTACAAAGGCCAAGACTGTTATATAGGTGGTAATAAATAATCGGCACAGAGGCTGTTCTTCTGACGACCAAGCAGTTTACTCTTTTCAGTATAAGCTATCAAAATTTCTTGCTGACATATTACAGAGAGCTTTTAGAGTCGTTACATCACAGATTGACATTGTTCCTTAATGATAGAACTTTGCAACATTGGATCCTTCAAGCCATTTTCCTGGTCAATTTCAATATTTTCAGTGCATTTCAATCATATCCCAGGTACACTGAAAATATTGAAATTGATCAGGAAAATGACGAAGCGTCATACGCGCATATTAGCCAGCCGTGAGGGACACATCGTACTTTTGTTTTATTGAAATTCTAATTAGGTAGAATGTGTCCTGGCCATGCACTCCCAGTCTGAGGTTTCAGAAACTGACAGTGTCACCGCAAGGTCAGTCAACGGATGTTTTATCGCATAACGCATGTATAGTTTTCTCGACTTTATCCCTGTCGCCATCTCACGCTGGAGGGTTAAACATTGTCCAGTGATAAAAGCAAAAGAACTATACACACCATGCTTCTCGGTGCTGTGTAAGATACTGCTATTTACAAAGCTTTATTGTATGCACATAAAACGAAGAATTGTCAAAATGACGGACGAGTAAGGGTGTTTTCCCGCAAAGCGTGGCCGGTAAATTTAGTCCAGTGTGATACATATAATTTTTGAAGTGACGGGTTTATTAGCTAGTCATTATGCAAATATTATATATTAGTGCCTGAATACATGGGTTTATGTGCCCGAGAGCAGGTGACAATTTGCCCGACGCCAGGAGGGCAAATTGTCTCCTGCTGCGAGGGCATATAAACCCATGTATTCAGGCAATAATATTTTTGTTACATACCTCTTCAAAGTTAATGCTATATGACATTTAGTTACATGCAGGGTCTTTTCAAACAATTTTACCATTATCGACCAGCATCAAACAGATTTTACCGAAAGTCAAAATAGCAGCGTTAAGCGTCTACTTTGACGTCAAAAATGTCAAAGGGCTTCACTGGACCGGGTAACCATGAAAACCGGTTAGTACATCGTTCATCGGCCCGCTAACATCCCGGATGTTCCTATTCAAATCAATGAACTGATTTGCACTCCCATCGAGGCATGTAATAATTCACACCAAGCAACACCTTAAATGCGCTTTCTCCTACAAATCTGTTTCACCTCGTATAGGATATACCTACACGCAAATTCCAAGGTATTGTGATGTTATTATTTTAATCTCCAGCCGGCGGGTCTTCTCGTGCATATCAAGGTGGAATGCGCCACTGGTACAGATATTCAGACTCTCAAACTTTTACAATTCTTTTCTTATCTACCATTTGTCGGGACTAATTTTAAAGCTATTGGTGTAAGAAAAATGTTCATCGTATTAGCTTTTCGAAAATCGAAAATTTTATTTGTATCCATAGAGTTAATACAGGGATGGCGGCCATTTTGAAATTCGAATATCGGTAAATCTTAGGTAATTTGTTTCTCTAGTGTCACAACTTGTATGGTGACACACGGTTTTTATTTTTTGATTTTGAAAAAGTATGATTAAGAGATTCCTTGAGGAATGTTTGAGCAAAAATTTGCGTCTTTCACTCTCGAGGAGCATACTACCTCAAAATTAAAAAATGCAATACTTTGAAAGGCATATTGAAATAGGATACAGTCTCTTTAGGAAAATACTTGCTAAGATCTTATGGCCGATTTAATATCACTTTCAAACTTGTCGAGAGACTTGTCGAATTCTTCTAGTCTGTTCCTGGTGTCATCCAAATGTGTCTGTACGTCGTGGAGGGTAGTATCTTCCAGCTTTTCATGTCCTTGTCGCATCAACTTTAAAAGCTCGTTGAAGTCCAAGATTAGAGCGCTCCAGTTAAGGATGGTCTGTTTGGTGTGTCCTTCCCATTCGGACGTTTGCTTTTTTACGTGCTTCAGCAGCTCTTCGATCGACTTTAAGTCTGTTGATAAACAGAGATACATACTGATGAACACTAGCATCCAGGGTTGGCTAATTTCTGTCGTATATTAGCATGTTTATATAAACTCCTCGCCGGTAGGCGCAGTTAAGTTGTTCAGACAGACACCCATTTTCAAAACAGGCAATTTGCAAACACAATGAACGCCTTATTCACGTTGTTTTGATCATTCCGAGACTCGACACTGTGACTTTCAAACGTCATGGTTTTCTGATAAGCGACCTATTGTCTCAAATTAATGAGCATAATCTTCATTTATGGTAGAATGCACCTCGGGGATAGATATTTGGACTTTCATACTTTTACTATTCTTTTCTGGTCTGCCACTTGTGGGGGCTCATTTTGAAACTCTTGGCGTTAGAAAAGTGTTCAACATCTCAGTTTTTCGAAAATCGAAAGTTTTATTTTTCTGAATAGAGCTATCACAAGGATGGTGGCCATTTTGAATTTTAAATATCGAAAATCGCTGTTAATTTGTTACCCCAGTACAAATATTTGCACGGTTACTCTCGACTTTTTTATTTTGAAAGATTATGTTTTAGAGATTACTTGAGGAAAATTCGAGTGAAAGTTTAAGTCTTTGACTTCTGTGGCACATACTATGTTATCTGTGTTATCATATTTATCCCACTTTCGGAGACTGAAACTTATATATGGGGAAGATTGGTGGAAAATACCTTTTTTTAATTTTATTGGGAACTTACCCTTATCAATACTCACTACTTCAGCACTTGCATATTTTTCCAAGTGAGTTCCTGCCACAAACAAGATAACTCTCCTGCTTCTGAAACCTTTATCTATCAATGCACATTGACTTCTTGCGGAGAGGATTGCAAAACCTACACTTGCCGCGGCGAATACTGCTCTGCGAATTTCGGCCCGTCTCTTTCCATCTTCGATGGACCTGATAATTGTACCGGCGACGTCTATCAGCTCTTCAAATGCTTGATTCAACTTGTTGTTCACTTCAGCGTACGTTTTGTTACATTCCATACCAACTTCTTCCAACTTCTTTTTCATGTCTTTCTCCAGGAAATTTCTAACTTTTTCTGTCGATTGGAACATAGGGATAGACATGCACGTTCCTGTTACGAATTCTAATTTAATTTCTTCTTATAAGGAAGTAAATAATAGGGTCAAATTTTTCAACATCTAAATATTTACAAAAATCATTTAAAGGGAAACAGTCGTCGGAACTGCGCCTGTGCGAGTTTCTTGTTTACAAACAATGTATTTCGTGCATGATATCAAGATGCACCTCATCATCATAGCTGCAGCATTTAAATTATACGATGTAGATTATGACAGACATGTTTTAACTTTCATCAGTCACCATCGTACCTTGGATACAGTGTTTGCATTGGCCATATGGGTCCCATACAACCTTTAAACGCAGGTCCGACGATTGTATCCCTTTAAAGGTAACGTTTTGAAACGTCCTTGAAGGACACAATGCATGGGTGTTTAATAATTATATTCATGGTTAATAGATTATTTTCATCGCAGAAAATTATGTCTTATGGTTTCGGTTTTCATTCAAATAAGAAAAGATTTGCTTCCTTCATAAAGGCATGCATATATAAGAAATGGATTCGTGCGATTGCGTACACAGCAAAGGTCCTTATATAGGTCAACAAGAGTCATTGCGGGTTTAAGCCACATTTGATCTGCCCATAGAGAAGGAAATGCTTCTCAGAAGATTACGAAAATAGTTATGATACACAAGTTAGAAACGAATTTCTCCATTATAATTTTAATGGATAAACTGTTGTGCAGGCCTCCGATAAAAAGTTATCGAGCAACGACGTCGGGATCTTTTTCATAACGAAACGAATGAATTAGCTCAATCACCTCAGGGTCATTCGAAGCATGCATATTTCAATGTCGAGAAAAATGATGAGATGTGTATTATGAAAGATATCATATTATGACATGTTTTCTGATTTAAAGGGATACTGCACTCAAAGATCGCGGTATGATAGTGATCGATGAAAGTTAAACATGTCTGTAATAATCTACATCGTATAATTTAAATGTTGCAGCTATGATGATGAGGTGCATCTCGATATTGTGCACGAAATACATTGTTAGTAAACAAGAAACTCGCACAGGTGCAGTTTCGACGACTGTTTCCCAGTAAACTTGTAAATTTATCCCCCTGTTAGTCTGCTCATCTGATTTTCTTCGCCATGTGTCTACTGCAGACACAACTTGAAAATACAAGGTCAGGATTGTTTAGCTCACGCCAAAGTAAAAAATAACATCGAACACCGACGTAAGACAAAATACACGAATGTCTCTTACCAACTTCGTCCATTTTCCTTTTGAGTCTTTTGAACTGAATGGGTTTCATGTCTTTTTGAAGGCTGTTAATATCCATGCCCTGGAACAAATCAACCAGTTCATGGGCTTCACAGACACCCTCTTTATCGAAAATACTCTTGTAGTCTGTCAACTTATTTCCTTCGAGAAACTTGTCTAGTGAAATTTCGTTGAACTCGAACTCTTTCTGCAGACAGCGGAGGCAATCTAGCACCACTCTTCGAAATGACCTATATATCAGACATAATATGAAACACATTTTGGACCGTTACAAACGCAACTTGTATCCTGGGATGATGAGAGGCACGGCATACAACAATAAAGAGTTGTTTACAGGATGACTATTTAGGGGATATATTTGTTTTGCATGTGTTGAGTTCCTCTGTGTGTCTGTGTTTATCGGAATGGATAGACCTGTCTGTCTGACATGTGTGCATCATGTTTCATTTCCTGACAGAAAATTTGAAACATGATTGTAGGTATATATATAACTAGCGTTAAAATTAGGTAGCAGCGTTGTTTAGGTACCTAACCAAAAACCTGCCGACCATTTAGTGTCAGCGACATGATGAAATGTTGAGGCTGATTTTGCCACCTGCAGTGCGCGACCTCGTCTTGACCTCGACCTCCCTCGACAACCCTGTGACGACGCGTACTACTATACGTAACGCGCACACATTGCCTAAAGTTCGACGAATCATCGCAACGAAAACGACGGCTGCGCACAAAAGTCTCCAAATATGGAGTGACAACGAACCGAGAAATGTAATTACGGTCAAATTTTGGGGTTAGTAATTATAGATGTAAAATGTCAATGAGCATGCAATCAAAGTGATTCTATCTGAATGCGGATCACTTTATTAGACCACCCTCTCGTTATGTTAAATGTTATACAATATGAACATTATTTACACATTTTTTGGCAAAGATGAAAATGAAATACTCTCGTCTCACCTCAATTGATTGTTCTCTTCCAGGACACTCAGTATCACCTGCCGTACATGGAATATGACGTCATTTGTCTGTCTCATCAGGGAGTAATCGCTCTTGGAGAATGTCTGTAAGTCAGTCATACATCGTGTTATGTCATCCACGAATCCTCTGGAATCCTCAGAGAACCGTGACATTTGATCCTTGTCTATGTGTTTCAAGTTTTCGCTGATTTTGGACACACATCGTTGGATAGCCGAACTAGCACTGGACGCCATGATGCAATCGTAGGCTGATAACGATACTGTAGTGTTAATAGTTGTGCTCAAGACAGAAACTAGCTTTTCGCAGCGTGGCACATGAGTATATATGTGGTGCTCGAGTTGTTTCGATTGTTCACGGGGGTGAGCACATCGTAGCGTTTCAAACAACCTCACCAAGTTTTAAAATGCGAACGTGTTGTATCACCCCTCCCTATTTCCGCCACTCCTTTGGAAATACCGGATCTATAAATAGCAACTTAACTATTAAGGTTACTCGCTGTACACACGAAGGTGCTAAACGTAACTGTACGCTAACAAATCATGGCGACCAAAGAAACATCAGAAATGTTATACACGCACTTGGGGAAGGTGAAGACTGCCACAGAGGAAAAGCGAACAAAATGGCCGGCAGTTTACGGAGACCTAGTTCAGGCCTTTGACATGCGGGAGTTCGACGGATGTGACTGGAACACACGTCGCGAAGTTCGCAAAGCAGTGTTCGACGAACAGCAGAATTTGCTTCAGGTGATTGGACTTTGTACGGAAGTTCAGTAAGTGTGTTAACAATATTTTGACCTTCTGAATCATCGATGTGTCATTATTGGACACACACCGCCATTTCTAATGTTGACAAGAGACAACCATATTCACTTCAAGCATTTGTATTTCATTGTTTAAATCGAAATAGACGGAGACGCAGCACCACCAGACATTAAGATACCTACATGTATCTTTGATGAGAATTAGCGGGGGGTGTGAAGTCTGTGATATCAAGGGCATGTGAGTAAAAATCGAGCTAAAAACCCTAGTTCTTGATAAAGTAAGTACTCATATCTTGTAATACTGATAAACGCCTATATTATTGATATTATATATTGATTTTGCAAAGACGCATGTTTCCTTAGGTATCCCATTAAAGGTTTCACAGACTGCTTCGATCGCCCATGCAGATAACATAGAGTTTTGACCTGTACTGTCCTAAAAACACACGTGTGCATACTATTTACCAATGTTTTGTATCCCAAAGTTAAGAAAACACGAGGAGTTATAAATTTTGAGTAACACACAATTCAAGAGCTAACAAATGTGATAATTTGGACTATCACACCACATCAGCATATAATCCCAGGAATAATTTGCTAAAAACATAAGTTGGTCAACATGAAGGTAGAATGTGCGTCAAGGACAGGTATTTGGTCTCCTAAATTTTTACAATTCTTTCAGATCTACCACTAATCAGATACAGGAACTTGTTTACATCTCTGTTTATAGGCTTGTTATATCAGGTGTTTCATATTGCTACAACCTGACGTAGCCTTCTTATCTAATCAATAGATCGGCTAAGCGTAGAGTCCTGGACATTTTCAAAGCCATCAAGACCCGTGTGAACTTTGAAGTTCAAACTATCGATGACTTTGTTCGTGAAGCAAAGCTTGATAAATACGATGATCTGTTCAAGAAACGACAAGTTTCTCGTGTACTTGACATACTAAACGTTGACGTGGACGAGTTTGAACCACACATGCAAACTATTCCATTCAAGAGACTGACAAAGAATATTAGAAGAATTAGTAAGTATACCACAATAAAGAATTTCGAAGGTCTATTTCGATCCTATATGCTCTTCGTCGTCATCACCACCACACCTTCATCATCATCATCACATCATCATCATCACATCATCATCATCATCGTCATCATCAACATTGTCATTCATCATTCATCCAATGCATATATATATATATATATATATATATATATATATATATATATATATATATATATATAATGTATATATATTAGATAATGCCAATTCTCTTGTTCGCCGACTTTGGAACTATTTCAAGCATATTGCAAGATGACGACCGCGTTGAAATCAAAAACGCATACGTATTCAG
>LD368637.1:91342-103006 GCA_001465055.1 Ptychodera flava
CGTAATAATCTCAATGGTGTCATACTCGCTAATACTTGAAATATTATAATTAGAAGCATAATATGTATGTGTTTATGTCTATGTTTTTGCACTTTTCCAGGGACTGTAACTGAGTACTCTGATTCTCAGCTCAAGGATGACGTCGATAAGGCCGCGGAAGAACACGTCTGTGGAGTCAACGATATCGCTCATCGTTTACAGGGAGTAATCAGCCGACTCGACGCCAGACGACAGGAATTACGAACCGTCGCAAAACACGAGCCCTCAGCGTTCATGGCGTATCCCTCTGTCGTTGGTTATATTACAACTAACGCGTTTAACTTTACCTCAGCAACTATCAGCCTCGTCAAGTCGACGAGCAGGAACACAGTTTCAGCTGTAAAAGGCTTCTTGGAATCATATGTCAGGAAGACTGAGGAGACGACCAACAGCTCGTCAAATGAGGTAGATGACACTGCTGCCGCTGTAACCGAAGAGGGTATGTATTGTACTAATATTTGACCATGGAAGTATATATTTCACAACTATCTTAAATTTCAAGTTAAACTGTGGAAGAAATGAAAAGACTTTTGCATATACCTACTGGTGTCAAACGATTTGGTACTCTTTGACTTAACGTCACCCCTGTTTTGTTTCCTTGTACTAATCTGTGATCAGAATTTCAGCAACGTTGGACAACATGAAAAGCTTGAAATCACGGGGTCACCGTTTGTGTCTGATTTGGAAAGCACTGTAAAGTATGGTATTGTTTTGTGATTTCAGAAGAACAAAATTATAAATTATCACTAGTAGGCAATTTATAGCCCGTCCTTTAAAAGAACTATCTTTCAAGTGATTTTCTCATGTACTAGCAACTGGAAGGATTTTCCTTAAGAGGGATCTATGGTCATGTAAAATTCACTTGGTTGGCGTTGACGATTGCCTCTGTTTGTACGCCTGCTGATCAGTACCCATAACACCAGTTGAAGTCGTAGTTATTTCTTTATTCATAAATTTCAGGACAGTTAAAATCCTGAAATATTTTAATGGTCTAACCAGCCTACTTTTTCCCATACGCCAACATAAAATGGTCAAAATAAGCAATTAAAATGGGCCTTGCTATCATTTGAAACGCTGCGGCATTATATTTTAAGCAACAGCAAATCTGAACGCAATAACTGATAGTATTCTGAACACGATTGAAACTAGTTTGGGATAATTGGATGGTGATGTAGTATCCATTTACATGTAATCTATAAATGTAACCTCATCTTCTTTTCTTTTTAAGTTACACACTTATTTTTATGAGTAATTTGTAATATTCCAACATTCAGCTATATGGCACCAATCGCTTTCGAGAAATTTGAAAAACATGAATATCCAATTATCCCAAATTAGTTCCAATCGTTTTCCTGGCAGTTGCAGGGCTCGAAATTAGCGGTAGTCCCGCGTCCACAGACTACCATCTTTTCCCTGGGGCTACCAAGTCCATGAAATGGTAGCCCACACGGACTACCAAAGACCGGGATATAAAATTCAGTCAGTACTTGGCGTGCAATGTCCAATATCTGAACTGACGTACTTGAATGACAGGCATTGGAAGTGATGGTCAATAAAACGCATTTTCGTTGCATTTTGATCATAATGTATCAATCACGGGCAATATGCCTCCTCCCTACAGAAAGTCCATGACCTATTTTTTAGCACTGCTACAGTATGGCTGGTCTCGAGTGCTTCGAAGGTCGTGGTCGTTGTCTAAGGATGAAACAAGTTGCCAATAGATCACTAAACTTTTTAGTATCACTGTTATCCATTACGCTAAAAAAGACCGTTTCTGGTCACCGCGTGCGTCATTTCAGAACCTGCGCGACATGGCATTTTTATTGGGTTACATACTGATCAGTACAGCAATCCTCCATATCCCTGTTTGCATGTCCAAAAATGCTAAACAGAAAACGAAGTATTATGCAGCCAGTGATAAAAGACAATAACTGTTGCATCAATAGTGCTAGACCAGCATTGTTAAGGAAAATAAGGAAAAATGAAAACCGCGTCACTTTGCATCACTGTCAAGTGCCAGAAACATTTTGTTTTTTTGTTTTGTTTTGTTTTTTTTGGGGGGAGGCTTATTTCTGTTTCCTTTTGGTACTAGGTGTCTAAGTATCCACATCAAATGGCTAGAAAATTCACTTCATGGGTAGAATCTTGAAAAATTGCTTTTTCTTGTCTGGTTAATGAAAAACAATATCCCTAAACTAAAATATGCATGGACTACCAGCCATTGTCACTGGACTACCAACTTCAGAAAATGGTAGCCCAAGTGGACTACCAGGGCAAAAAGTTAATTTCGAGCCCTGAGTTGGAAAAGAATAGTTGAGAAGACATTCAGAACACACTCGCTGTATGCAACTCTTGGCCCTGCAGATTTATGGCACATGAAACTTTAGTGAGTTTATACATCGTGAACTTTCAGTCTGCCAACTGAACGTATTCGGGCAAAATTAATGATTAACAGAGAATCACTCTTTGATGAAATATTCCAATTCTCAAAAATTCACTTCTTATATACCTATTAGAGGTCAAAGTTCCATGTATACTGGCAGTCGATTTCTTTTATCACTTATCAGCTTCTTTTGTCCCCTGCAGATATGGGAAGCTTTCTTGATGTAACCAAAGAAATAGAAGTAAAGGCGAATGCGCCTTTAGAATCCTGGAAAGTTGCGGCCATAGAAGAAAGCCACCAGGTTAAAAAGTTGTGTTACTGTCTTCAAAGCCTGATGAAGACAATACAGCAGCAATCACATACAGACGGAGAAAATGGAGACATTGGAATTGCTTTGGAATGTTTGAATGATGCGGAAAACGTATTTGCGGAGTATCTGAATGACATGGAAGTTGTAAAAGAACAGCTATCTCAATTATCAAAGCGGAAATTCTGAAACCGAGTTCCGAATGAGCGAATTCATAAACACTTTCATGCACTATAGGGACCGTTAATTTGAACCGATTGCAGGGGTTGTGTTTCAGGGTAGGACACGTCACGGGAATTGAGAAATTCATACAGGGGGTGTCTCACTGACTGTTACCATCGCGTGCACGTCTGCAGAACTTTGGATTAAACACCAGAAGATCAGCGGCACCTAATATTCATCTCATGACTGAGTGGACATTATAACACTCTATAACACAGAAACATTGAAATATATGTAGGACTTTGTGACTGCGCTAACTATTACTGCATATGCATCGAAGACAAACGGAAATCGCAAAACGTTTTCCTCTTCACAGAGACAATTTTATTAAATTCAGACCTAAATTAAAATGCGAAAGTGAGCATTGCTCTCTCGGTAATGAATCATAGTTTTTAAAGGCACATGAGCTGCAACTTTTGTTATTATTTTCATGATTATATATTTAGATTAAAGTGAGTTCATAGAAATGTTCTTACTCAGAGATGTTTACTCAAGTATTATCATCCACTGAGTGGGACTGCATGGGGAGGTTTCAGTATGACAAATAATAAACGGGTGCCGCACCTAAATATGGCTGCCTCCATACAACTACATGATAAACAGCGTAAATGGTGCATGTATACATTTGAATCTTTACAAATACAACATGGTGCAACACACTGAAGGGACAGGAAAGGGATTCACTCCACTTGGACAAAAAAATTATCCGTTTTCCACATAACATGGCAAGATTTTGAAAATGGTGGGAAATTTAAAATGAACAAAAATCTGTTCAATTTCTTGCCTATTTTGCCACAAGCAAACGTTGTTGAGGCATAGATAATGACTATATCGTTCAATTTGCAGATTGCAATGAATATCTGAGGAAATTGGAGGTACCTTGAGGTTGGAAAATGTTGCTGAATTGCAGTATATGGGCCTTTAAAATGTAATGGATTATCCTTCAATGTGCTTAGCCAAGCTTCAACACGGAGTCACGCTCTCATTTGGTACATTTTGTAGGACTGTTACAATGCAGTGATTCTCACACCCCTTATACTACTTACGTGCAAGTGCAATATACACCAAAAAAAATTAAACTTTTATGTTTTTTGAAGGTGCTAACAGGGCCTTCTAGTTTTGCAATATTTTATACAAACAGCAAGGAAAGCGTGAAATTTTGTTATTTATTAGGTACAAAACAACATGTAAATAACACGCCAAACATGTACCAAGGTGTGCAGAGAAACCAACAGAGTTTTCAGATCGGTGATGGAGGGACTATAGTGTAACCACTTTATGGGAAGGATACGTATTTTGAGCCACAGTCCACCACCCACGTGGAGGGACTGTGCATGAGGTATAAATATAAAGGAAATTAGCAGTTGATCATATGTGGTGCTTGTATTTAGTCGTAGACTTAGACACAGGCAAGGGGGACTATCAATATGGGAATCATGGTGCTTGGCGCAATTTTTAGAAACGGACGTATTTCCAGACTTTTCTCGTAAAGAAAGTCGATCCGTTAGAAATAAATAAGCTTACTTCTCATGCACTTTTTATGGCACTAACAGTAATTCTTATTGTTATAAAGGGTTCCTTGTTTTCTCCAAAAATCATTTCAAAACACCTGGTTTTCAACATGTCAACAGTTCGTACGAGTCTTCTAACGTTATTATTGAAAATTGACCAGAATTCAGTTTTCAACAATGACTTATTTAAAAATTTCTGCTGACTTATTTTTGTTATATTTCGACATTCCTTTTGGGAAGCAGCGGAACAAACAACACTCATTGTTGAGGAAAAATTGATAAGAGTAATGTCAAAGGTTAACAGCTGTTGTCTCGTAAATCTCTTCAGTCGTATCCGTTCCTAGCACTCAGGTTTACGACATGCCAGTCGTCAAGTATGGCGATCAATTGAGATCCTCCACAGTGTCTGAGACTAAGAAATACGAAACCGAGAGGTCAACTTTCGGTCCCTTCATATACTTCAGCCAAAATATTCTAAAATGTTTTGATTTGCTCACTGCGCGATTCTTTTGCAACATTTTGAAAGGACAACGTTTATTGACCATGCCGAGACATTTTTTTATGAGGTCGTTACTAGGTTTTGACCCTGAGGTCAAAAAGCTTATTAGGTAGTAACCGAACTTCCAAACACAAATCAGTGAATGCACTCCAGATTTCTAACCCATAAAACAACAAATATTTGGCAAAACATCGCGTGGTTTTAATACTGACGTCATCAAGAAGCTAGTGTCTCAACATGAAAACACTGGACGCATTGTTGAAGCTCAATAAATATTGATATTGTTTGTGTGATTGATTATCAAATATCGACAATTGTTTTTTTTTCTCGGTATGCCATGTTCACTGGTACTACAATATTTATGTTGTGAATATATGAACACAGAAAAAGCACGGTTTGTGACCACCAAAATCCATCGAATGGTAGGTATATGACTGAACAGACGTTGACAGAATTTTAGAGTAAGGTGGATTTTTATAATATAGTCACAGCAAATATTTCTATTGCTCGAAAAACTCTGTCATTTGACGGTGTAAAAATAGTTCGGGTCAATATAATGTATTCATAACACTAACAGGGGACTTTCTCACAAAATATGTGAATGATTTTGTCGTGCCTCGCTCCCTCCTCATGTATCTAGAGTTTTGCAGTAAACTATATATGGTCACTTGATATGCGCAATAGGAATGACGTCAGTGATAATAAAATGTTTTCGATGAACAGATCACCGGGTGGCGCACTTCCATCAATCGCCATTTGATTAAAGACACCGCATGCTTTTATTGTCGTTTCCTATCGCAAATTTTTGTTGTTCATATTACCAGCATAAAAAATTTCATCCGACTATTTGACTCCTACATGGTCATTTCAGTTGATCAAGTAACTTGCGATACTGTTGTAGACAGGTTCTCACTACATAGCCTCTGAATTGACGGACAACTGAACTACGTTGAGGGCGCTATTCATATTTTCTACATCGTGTCAGCAGAATACGTAAACAGACACCATCGTTTTATTTTGTTTTGATTAAAAAGTCGACTATGTTCAAAAAGACAAACATTTAGTCTCAGCCTTTGTCTTTTTAGCGACTATAGTGTCGAACTGAACGTGATAAAGCATCGAGGGAGGGGGGGGGGGTATTCCCATGGAAAGATGTACGGGTGTGTACTAGTACTGAATGGGTTACTTTTTTCATGAAAATGTCCCCAAACATGCATCGATTTTTCATCTGAGAAAACCCAAAGCATGGGTCGATAACAAGGTAAATATTTGTCCCTTACTTTAGGAAGACCTTCACATACAATGGAATAAAGGTGAAAACTACTAAAAATTTGTCAAGAAAATCACTAAAAATACAACGGATCGTATTTCGGGACTATGTTTTCACCTTGGGTGGCACACCTCGTAAGAAAAGATGGGACGCAAACCCCCTGCGCTCGCCCGGGTACTATGTTTTTTTCGTCGGTACCAACGCATCAATGCGACAGACAGCCATGATAATGCAAATCTTTGATATTGTGTGAATGATATTTTCTTCGTGTCTGTTAGGTATAAAAACACTACTGCGAGTTTTCTTTAACATGCCCTCAGGTCACAGCGCTGGTTTGTCGGTAACTCAGTACTTGTACATTTTTCTATTTCTAGTTTGAGTGTTATCCATCAAAAACAACAACATCTGGCAAAATCATATAAATGTGGGACAATATGAATAACAGAGTTCATGTTCCTGGCGAAAAAAATCAGAGTCGGGTTTTTTTTAGATTAAGTAGATCGGGTTAATGAAACATGCATATTCTTATGTTCGGCATTTAATACTCTAGCTTACTATCCGTCTGGTGATTCAAAAATTCGAAAGCGGATATCGAGATTTCAGTTTCAGCAATTGCAATAATTAATAAATTTAGCAACGAAACATTAACAGTGGCGGGAAACATTCGCAGACGAAGTTCGCAAATCAAATATTCTTTCTATTTCTCGTGTAGTCGGTGCACCTAAGGTATGGTAAGAGTAGCCTCGTATCAGCAATACCGCCACCAAGAGTCAGAGCTAATTATTTTCACCTGTCTCGCGGGTACAGAGTTCTATGTTTGGGTTATAATGTGTTTATTACATGCTTCTCCTACATAGTTTCCATTTAAAATTCTTTGTTTACATACAAATAACAATCAAAGGCTTTCTTTCGATGTTAGACGAAAATCTACTGAAAAAAAAAACGATTTTCATCATCGACCACTGATATATTTAAAGCACTGTTATACAAGTTATTGAATGTTTTCAGCAAAATTTTGTAAATGCGGTATTCCGTATGTAAAACATGTAATCTTACAATTTAAACCTAAAGTTATCAAGTTGAAAATAATTCCGGTTCACTTTCAGTCACGAATGCTTCTGTCTGCTTCATCATCATTATCATCTCCATGGTTATCTTTATTACTGTGTCATTAACATTATCACTTCGCCCTTTTTGATCATTATCAAAATCACTTTAAAGTTCATTCACATACATCATTATAATCATCATCGCGATCACAACCATGATGTTGCTCAATTTGCATGACAAAGTACAGTATCAATTAGCATTCTTCGTCATCTGTGATCAGCATTAGTCGCGAAAGAAAAATATCGCTCATACTTTTTTACTTCCGTTTGCGTAAGATTAAATCAGATTTTATGACAGATTCTCTAGCTTTGGGCAACCGTTGATTTATTCACAACTTTTTGTAAAACCATTATTATAAAATGGCGGCAGATGTTCCTTTATGGCGAAGTCGCACACCTGCCAGTAGGCAAAAGTAATGACTTGAAATTAAAAATAATTGAATGTGGAGTTTTAATTATAAATTTCTATAGTTCTAATTATATGTCCAGACTTACTGCTCATTCAAATTCTGACACATATTTGCGATGTAAAGGCGCAATAATTTAAAGATACTGGCTGGCTTAGATAAAAATAACAAAAATAATAAAAAAAACTGTAAAAATACTCTCAATGATAGTATGTGGTCAAGGGTATTAAAATAACACAGCATTGAAGTGGTCTGCATCCGTGACGTCATCAACATCCCCAGTTGATGTCATAGAAATCCGATACTTAAACATTTATGAATAAGCTGGTCATCGCCTCGGGGTGTATCATAACTGTGAAAAAAAACAGCCCGGCTGTGACAACTTTCATCTTTCTCTGAGTCTTGTTCCGACACGACCGCCTTTGTCTAACGGAGTTGATATTTGCAATGCCATTCACGGGAAAATTGTAATGCCACTCAGATACTGTTTGTTTTGTGTTGGCCTGAGTGGGCTCGAACAACAGACACTGCACAAATTAACAGATATGTGATCAAGTGTTGTTGTCTCTTAGCGTGCAAAGCAGCTGTTTAATTACATCATCACCACGCCGCTAATTAAAAACGCAAATTGTTGCACAGCGAGAACGTTAGAAAACATTTCTGTAGAGTTTCATAATCTACTTAACACTATATAAAGAAGTCTGGAATTTCTGCGTAAGTATTTGAGTAAGCTGATTATGATCTTATCACACGATATCTGTCTCGAGTGCCACCTTCCCTGACTTCGTCTGAAAAGTAAATCATACGACAACACTTAGCCGTTTTCTGTTTTGCCTGTTTTTTGAGACTATCTAATTTGTACAGTTTTGGTGACGATATTTTTGACCTCTGTTATGAGGCACACGCCTTCGCCTTTTCTCAGTCGTCAATTCTTCTGGGGCAAAACTGCAGAATCGTGGACCCATGCTAAGCTATGGTACAATTTAATAAAATCCTAGGGGTATGATCGTACTTTTTAAGTCTGAAAGGCACCCTCAGACAAGCTCTGATTAATAAGGAAAACAGGCCCGGTGTTGTTCAGTTTTGCCTCAATGCTTGATCATCGTAGACTTTCGGAAGCTGCCTGTTCAATAAAGTGGGAACATTTTTCTGCATTCCAATATGCATAAACTGGCTCTGTGTTAGAACAAATATGTCATGACAGTGACAGCAAGTGCAGACGTCTATATTTGAATTCGCGACACGCCAGGTTTTCTCTGTATACAGTGCGAGCTTAATGAACAATATTCACAAAATTGCTGTGGATGCTACATATTTCTACTCAGCGCTATGAATGAAAATCATATTTACACAATACATCAGTTACCTTGAATCCGAAATCAGTTTGAATTCCGTCTCCAGCGAAGCAAAGGCGAGGATTAAAAATTGTTGTACATGAAATAAGAGACTATAATGTGTGCCTGTTTTTATTTTTTAGATGGTGTCAGTCTCGCGGATATGTCAGTAACTTTCTGTGTTAAAATTTCACAACAATTCGAAAAATTACGGCGCTCAATTTTGAATTTGACATATTTGGCACAATAGTGCGTGCGTAGTCGGAGCATATTTTAGCAAATCCTGTCGATATTTACCATTCAATACACTTTACAATAGACTTGCTCCAAACCTTTAGGTATATACAACCCAAAACATAATAAATTGAAGGAATATACTTCGGCAGACTGTAGCCTACGTGGCGTAGATAGTGCGGTGAACGCGATGGCCCACAGTAACTGCTGTCGAGCAACAGGTGCCAGTATAAGTTTACTGCAAAATGTCAAAAAGTGGGAAATTAATGTTTTTATTTTCGAACATATGAGACCACTTCGAAATTCTCTACTATTTCTCTTTTAGACATCAAAATGTCATCAGAGTTTAAGTAGTGAAGGCCATTTATTTATATTGCTATGATGGATGAGTAAAGTGTTTGTGTAAACTAGAGTGCAGCTCAGGGATTCAGAATAATTGACCTGATTAGCATATTCATAATGAATACACCAATATTTAATAATATGGATACGCAACTTTGTAAAGATTGAAATGGATGACATTTACTGTTTGCCGATATAATGAGATAAAAACGACAAATACAATAGCAGTAAGTTTTCTTTCAGCAATTCAGTGATGAACAATAAAAAATGAATGTATCGTCATCAGCGTCACACATCACTGCATTATGCAGATCAAATTGTGCTAAATAGACTGCAGCGAAAAGGCGCCAAAAGTTATCGTCTGCTTCAAATATTCTAACTTTCCCCGAAAGTGACAACTTATATAAGTTAACACAGTTCGCTAAAATAGTCATTGACGATTGCGTTATCTGATCAGACAAATAGGAAGATAAAATCTTTGAAGGGAACGGTGATTTCGCTTATGTTTTATCTGAGGCAAAAAAAAATAAATTGTGCTGTTCCGATAACATGATTTTCAAAAATAGGGTGGGTAGGACGACGGGAATTTTTTTTTAAATTTGCATTTTTCGGGAGTTCAGGGCGGTCAAACACTGGCCACAACATTTTCAGAAAAATATATCATACATATAAAAGGAACACAAACATGAAAGACATCCCCGTTCAAGCAAAAATCAAATGCCAAGTAACGAACGCATGATTTTACGGTTTTTTCTTTCTTTTTTGTACTTCCGTGTTTACCTAACTCTAAAACGTTTAGCGTCGGCAGGTAAAAAATAGGGTAGGTCGGGTTATCCGAACAGTACATTTTTGTTCGGCCTGACATGTCTGCACTGGCATACCCTTGATCTGATGGTATGAAACGATATTAAAGAGAAGCCATCGCCTCACGTTTAATTCGAAGGAACTCTTGGAAAATTTGAAATCAAGATCTGTTTCAAAAATAACATCAATTAAAACTTTCGATTTTTCCACATTGTATACCACAATACCACATAATAAATTGAAAGAACGCTTGAAAAACATCATCAACCAAGCCTTTTTCTACAAAAACGGTTCACGCCGTTACAAATATGTAGTATTAGGGTATAATTCTACATATTTTGTTTAAAATACTACTAACGCTAAAGTGTTTTATACCGAGAAAGACATCAGTATGCTTGATTTCCTCATCGACAACATATTTGTTGAATTTGGAGGACACATTTTCCAACAGTGTATAGGAATTCCTATGGGCACTAACTATGCTCCCTTGCTTGCAGACTTATTTCTGTTCTCATATGAGGCAGAATTTATCCAGAACTTAATTAAACAGAAAAAGGTCTCTGTAGCTCGAACTTTCAATCTAACATATAGATACATAGACGATGTTATTTCTATGAATAACTCTGAATTCAGTAAATAATTCGCTATGATTTATCCCCCAGAATTGGAGATTAAAGAAACTACAGAAACGGCCTTTTCTGCTTCATATCTGGACATTTTACTTGAATTTGACTCTAATGGTCACCTTTCTACTAGGCTATATGACAAGAGAGATGATTTCAACTTTAGTATCATCAATTTTCCACACCTCATAAGTAATATTCCACTCTCACCAGCTTATGGGGTATACATTCCTCAGCTTATTCGATATGCTAGAGCATGCACTTAATATGGTGATTTTGTAGAGAGACATGGCCATCTCTCTTACAAACTATTAAATCAAGGTTACACCAGAGCAAGACTTGTCTCTACATCCAAACGCTTTTTGGCAGGTATCGCAAGCTGGTAGATAAATACAATATCTCTCTTCGACAAATGATCACTGATGGCATTGGTGACATTGGGCCTTAGTTAGTGACCACTACCTATCTGACTCATAGATTGATATATGGCGGGTGTCACATGTGGGGCAGGATGCGCTTACTATTTTCGAAACACCTGACATCACTTCTTGGTCTTCTGGCCAGAGGTCCATATATCTTT
>LD368637.1:105295-119159 GCA_001465055.1 Ptychodera flava
TTCAATTATTTAAAATCATATTAATTATTTTTTTCTGGGTGAATTGATAGGGTTTATACAGTACAAGAATTACATACAATGTAAGTCAAACTTTGACAAAAAATGACCAAAAAATTCCTTAAAAATATACATTTGCATATTTCATCACAATTTGAACAAATCTAAGTTGGGTTATCCCTAGGGACCTGTATACCAAATAACAAAGCTGTCTGACCAGCGGTTATGAAGAAGAAGATTTTTTACCAAAAACACCTTTTTTGGCATTCATTTGCCTATTTTCAACAATATCAAAAAATAAAAAAAAATAGTTTCTCAAAATCATATTTTTCATCTACACAACAAATATCAAATCAGTAAGTACTCTGGTTCTCAAGATATTTGAGTGGACGGACGCCTCACAAACGGACATACATACATACATACATACATACAGACTGACGACGGACGCCAGACGGATACCCATCCCAATAGCTTCTATAGACTATAGTCTACAGTAGCTAAAAACTCGATCATAAACTACGCTGAATTTGTCAAATTCTCGAACCCACGCCTTAACACACATGCGCAATGCGATCTCACACACCTTACACGTGATAATTGAACGTTTTCCCGTTAACCTTTTCGTTAAAAGATGGACTTCCTAATCAGGGAAAGTAAATTGATGACATCAATGAAGACTATTAAAGGAATGTCACGCAACCTTGGCCTCTTCAAACATGACGAAAATGATCTTAATTAGAGGATTAAACTTTGATTCCATCGCTATGACGTCATTTGTCCTTTAATCTGACCACGACGGTGTCAGATCTGTTATTCAAAATCGAAAAAGCGTGAATTACTAAAGCAAATGTCAACATGTATCGATGTACCCGGTGGCAGTTTAATGATTCTCCTAAACCTTGAAACGTCACGAAAATGTTTCCTTTCGTAAACCATTGTTTTATGCAATGCACGACTTTAGGTCAGACCTAAGTTCATGGTGATTTGTACTTATTTTATAACATTTTGATTGTATCGATATCAACAAACAACAAAAGGATGTACGGGGATCTTCTTGATTGCAGAATTCCTGCGATCAAAATTATCATTCGGGGTAAAATGCCATTCAAAGAATAATTTCATGTTCAGTCAGATCAGCCTCGTTTTGGTTTTCATACATGCACATACAACCAATTTCCCTTATTAACATCTCGGATTATACTATTGGTGACACTGAAATGATAACTTGATCGGTAGCGAATCCAACACAGTTGACTTCCATTAATATTACATACGTTGTACCCAACTGTTACATTTACTGATAGCTGCATATTTCTGATGTCTCTGTTTGTCTTGGTGTACCGAATATCTCTATGTCCGTCCTTGGACCCATGTGCTTGTCTGTCAGTCCGTAGTAGTTTAGCTGGTAACGTTGTCAGATTGTTCTGTATATGGTACAGTGTCAGCCTCTGTCTGCAAACAAAATACGTTGCCCGAATGAAGAACGCATACAATTCTATCGAAAGAAAGGAAAGACAATGTCACTTCCATACAGTTCGATCAATTGTGCTTGGCCGACTAGTACGGACAACTGTTTTTAACCTTTTGCGGTTCACTATTATAACTTGGCGCAAAAAAATTTGTCAAAGGCAGTTCGACACTCACATGCTCACGACGACATTGATCATTCCGAGGTACAAAATTAATAACATCTAAAAGCCCGGGTTAAAGTACAAGTTTATGGACGTATGGATCCCCGAATGGCTCTACGTGTACTGTTTTTGAATTCACCAGCTTATGCTCTTCAAACGTCTTCTTAAACATAATCGCTAGTTCTTGATGTTCCTAACAGTGATTTGGCCATCACATGAAAAACAGTTGGGTTGTAATAAAAGTAATCATCTAAAGATATAAATTTTAGCGGGGGAATACCTTCTCATGTAAATTTGCAGACGTTTAGTCCAATATTTTGTTTATTTGTTTATTTGTTCGTTCGTTCGTTTACTTTATCTGTCTGTCTATCCATCATTCTATCTATCTATCTATCTATCTATCTATCTATCTATCCATCTGTCTGTCTGTCTGTCTATCTATCTATCTATCTATACATCTATACATCTATCTTTCTGTCTTTCCATCTAGCTAGCTAGCTAACCATCTATCTATCTATCTATCTATCTATCTATCTATCAATCGATCGATCGATAAATCAATCTGCTAATCTGCCGGTCTCTCTATTGAACGAGCATTGTGAGGCAATTTTCGCGTCTTAGCCATAGAATTGCTTTTCACGACGTCAAGATAACGAAGGTCTCGCAAACGTCATTCTAGATGTGCACAGATTGTACTTGCTCGTGTTTGAAACTCTCGCTCCACGCAAATCGTTCCCGGGGCAATAAAACATGAAAAGTTGGTTCCGAACACAGCTGTTGCATCTAGACAATTGACGAGACAATAAATAGAGTAATTGCTGATTACTTTATAAAGTCATTCATTAGCAAAGCAATCACGGAGTTAATTGTTGGTCAATTTAAAATTATTGTGGTTCAACTAAAAGCTGGTCGTCCGCTTTCCATAATGAAAGTAGTACGCGCCTTCGGGATACATATTCCGCCTTGTACAATAGCCATTTAATCTACAACTTGCAGGGTCTCATTCTGAATCTCTGAGTGTAAATAAACTGTTTTCATCAGCTTGTTTTAGTAAAAATCGAAAATCTAACTTTCCCAATAGAGGTAGCCGAGGAACATCAATGGCGGCCATTTTGAATTTCGTAAGTCGGTAACTATTCGATAAGTTGTTTCTCAAGTAAAGAATCTTTGCTCGTTGATTGGTGATTTGGATTCTTGGCTTCGAAAAGAATAAGATGAAAATTTTCCTTACAGAAATTTTCAGTAAAAATTTCGACGTACGTAAGAACTTAACGGTGTGCTGCTTGATGACATCGATACGAATATTGAACAAATTACTGAACTATTTTCATATCGCTGGTTCTATAGTGCATAAAAACTATACTTGCATTCTATTGTGAATTATGACACATTTTATCAAGTGTGAAGACAGATTAAAGCAGCACAAAATAAAAATATAGTAAAATCATGTCATTGTAATTGTCATAATTTGATTGTCGTTGTTGTTGCTTTATTGTTGTTAGCGACCTGGTACAAATACTGCATTTCTCAACACACTGGATGTAGGACACTTCTATGATGTGTTCTAGGTATACGACTTGTAAGTTTTTTATATGCCGTAAATGTCACAAAAATCTTTTTTTTGTATATATATATATATATATATATATATATATATATATATATATATATATATATATATATATATATTAATTAAGTAACATATATGTATTTATGTGTGATAGATAGAAAGACAGATATACATACATACATACATACATACATACATACATACATACATACATACATACATACATACATACATACATACATACATACATACATACATACATACATACATAGTTTGAGAAAGAGAGGAGCACTGTATTGTCTGAATTTATTCACGTATGCATTTATCTATGTATGTATGTTTGTACATGTACTTGCATCTATCTATCTGTTTATCTATACCTATATATCAATCTATATATTTATCTATCTATCTATCTATCTATCTATCCACCTATCTATCTCTGTGTATGCGGCTCCTTTTCAATCTCTCTATCTGCCTGTCTATCCATCTATCTATCTCTCTTTCTGTTTATCTTGTCTACCAAGGATCGGACAGTACATCAAATCAAAAGCACACATGGTTTATATAGAGTGACGCTAACTTTACAGGGCGTAAAGTGAAAAAAATCAACTGTATGTGTTTTCGTGAATGTCAGATCGTCGAATTGCAACTATGGATAATTTGACGAACGAGATAGCGTTGTTTTGGAAGATTTCACTCTACCACCGACATGTTCCTCAGTAGTCCAAATATATTCGCGGTTAGTTCGCCTTGCCTTCACGATTATATTCAAAATGACAAACAAAAAAAAACCTCCCCCGCATCACAGGTTAACTTTATTAAGATGTTTACTAAAATGATGCGATGAAGCGTGTTCTCATTTAATTTGGTGCATCGCGGGATTTCTTTGTATAATTTGGCGCATCGCTCACTTAATCAAAGTACAGTCGTGACTACAGCAACAACAACAACAACAACAACAACAACAACAACAACAACAACAATCTCTTAAAAGTAAGCACAGCATTAAACAGCCGCATGCATTTTCTACCGTGTATAAGGCGCTCTGCGTTTACATAATATGTATTATTTTGTAATTGATGTTGATGTTGTTGTTTGTTCGTTTTTTAAGCAAACGCATAGAAACACTGACACGATCAGTCTGCACGCGCGTGAAAATGATACAAAAACATTTCCCGTTTTGCTTGACTCATCTCCATTTATGTGCATGTTATTTCTGCCAATTTGAGTTTTATAGATATTTATAGATATTTGCAAGTTTTTTATTAAATCCATAGAATTTCCATTCGAAGAATGAATACCGTGAGGATCACTGTATATGATATTGCCATGCCCTGTCCGTCGCATTTTAATTGGTCGAGCTCAACCACGCGACTGACCACAAATACACAGTGATGGTTTGTTTACATGCCCGTGAATATGAATATTAATATTAACATTGTAATTCCAAAGCTAAAACGTAAACTCTGATTGTATTCTAGATCGAAATCAATCGCAAAATAGAATGAAGCACATGTGGGCCAAGTTTAGACACTTTTTTCCAAAAAATATTCCGGATTTGCAAAATCTTTACAGCGCGCGTGAATGTGCGTCGCGTATGCACAAGTTCTTGGGCCCGTTGTCTTTGGCGTGGGAAATTTTCGTAAAATTTTGACGGTTTTCTTGGGTTCGTCGATAATATAATGAAAATAACAGACTCTGCCCTGACCGTTAAAGTTTATTTATGGCCGCGGGCTCGAGAAAAGCCAAAATTAACGGGCTCGGCAAGCCTCGCCGGTTAATTTTTGGCTTTCCTCTCGCCCTTGCCTACAAATAAAGGTTAATGGTCAGTGCATCGCCCTTTATTTTTATAGTTACAAAAATGGCTACCGCCTCCATTAGATGGCCCCCTCGTAGTATCTGCGACCAAAGTTGGCTTCTTAATTAAATTTTTGAAACCCGACGCAAACCAATCTAAATAAATACCAAACAATGATGTAATTGCGACGGTATATTTCATTATATGCTATTGACTCGTCAAAGCCAAGTCAGGGTCATCTGTTTCGGGGTCAGAGTATGATTCGGACAAAAAAATTGGCCACCCAAGAGGAACAACTTTTAGTCAAAACCGTGAAATACAGAAAACGAGCTGTCGTTCACCCAAGAGATCATAATTCATTTGAAAATATATGTGGGCAGGACCGCCTACACGGTGTTGTATTTATTATGCTTGTTGTGACCGACTGTGGGCAAACTACAGATTTCAGCGATACGCAGTGACAGGCGGGTATACACGAGATTTGGATCACCGCGCGACATATAGCACGAGCGACGTGAAGTGTTATATCGCCCATCGTACCCAAACCGAGTGTATAACCAGATACGAAGGAGATTATTGCTATAGCATTATATCAACATCATGCGTTTGTTGCTTTAAAAGTTTTCCGTTCGTAGTTTAAGCACAGTGTCAGAGTTACTCCGGGATCGAATACACTTATTTTTCATTATTTATACTTTAGTTTAATCCACCATTAAACAGGCGATAGATACAGATCAAGGTAACCACCTACCGAGAAATGAAGAAATAAGGAGTAACCCGCACGTTTTAAAATTTTTACTATTTTTGTTCTGGATGTCAACTGCAAGTTCATGTTCTACTTCCAACTCAGTCGATCTACTTGTGAAATGCAATGTCATAGTTCACATTTGAACTCGAGCCCAGACTTAAATTAACTTGTAAACAATAACAATACAGTCTACACATGTTCAGGCTGGGTTGACAAGCAGAATACTGTGTATCTCTACATGCTTTGGGGCAGTAGAACAAGAAACCGTTGTTCACAGAAGTAGTGGTAAAATCAGTTTCTGTCCCTTTGCGTCCTAGATACATCGTTTCATCGTGAGCACTGGCTGTTCATCATGTGACGTAAAATTCGTCTTTGCCAGTCTTAGTTGTTTGAAATTTGTGTTTTTCTTTCAGAACCCTAGTTGGCAATGACAAAAGATTTCTCAATCATTCAATTATCATGACATTTTGCGTGTCGTATCACTTGTTAAACATGAAATACCGTTGTGTCGGCGAACAGCATGATACGGCATGCAGTACACTCTTAACGTAGTACACCTCACGAAACTGAAAGATTTACACTCTTCCTCCAACTTTCCGCAAAGAACTTTCAGCAACTGTCTTAAAAATCAATCAGGGGCAACAATGCAAAATATTTAGGATGAAACAGAAACGGGTTTCCTAAATTTTGTCCATTCTAGAAAGACGTTTAACTTTTGGTAAAACGCGCCTCGGAGACAGATCAAACTCTTAAACCTTTCGAATACATTTTGATCTACTGCTGGTAGGGTCCATGTTGAACCTCAACGTCTTCATCGGATTGTTTTTGTAAAAATAAAAAAGTGAATTTTTCCAATGGAGAAAGCATAGACATGGCAGCCATTTTGAATTTCACATGTCTAGATATATTTTTTAATTTTTCTCTCCAATACCAGCTTTTGCACGGTGACCCTCGATGTTTATTCTTAACTTCGAAAGAGAATGGTGTGAAATTCCCTTGCGAAAAGTGTGAGCAAACGTTTAAGTCTTTCAATTCGTAATACCTTCATGCGGTGTGGGGAAAACGAAATCTTCAACATGTTTAAAATCTCGACTTTGAATACATTGCAGTTCGATGACATCCAAACAAAGGTTGTTGAACTCGAATAAATCTAAAATAGTCACGAAGGTCACTTTAAATCAGTCTTGAAATATTGGAATCGTCGACTTTTTTTCTTCATCTTCGCTGGTATTCATGAATTTTTACTAAAAAGCGCACACGCAGAAAAATTATAATTGATGTGTATCATTACTTGCATGCGCATTTGTTCAGTAAGGTGAAGACTCTAGATACGGAAAAGACTTTGATTGTCTTCGTGCAGAGTTTTAACATAATTATAAGAGTCGTGAGCGTTTTTGTTATAGTGGCTTCAGCGAAGCCACACAGATTAAATCCTACGTTAATACGGGGTGAATAATTGGCGTAACGGTGTAATTATTAATATAAATAGTTTAAAATAAGCACGAACAAAGACACTCGAACTTCTTTTCCTTCAGTGCTATAAGAGAAATTGTAAAAATCAAATTTTGCGTGTGTCAAGTACGTCTATGCTTTGTTTTGATTGGACGAAAGCTCACGTCCGGTTGTGGTAAATTATAAATTAGCCTTCCTGTCGCCCGCACCCATAAATAAACGTTAATGGTCAGGGCATCGCCCTTTGCTTTTATAAAAGTAAATATACAAGAACTCGAACGGCCCCTGAACGAGCATAGGATGATGCCGGTACACAAGAGCGTTTAGTAGATAGCAGGAAAAGTTTAGTGATTGATATAGCGAGATAATTTAAAAGTTCGGGGTAAACGTTAGAAATGCTGCTTTGAGAACTGACTCTCTAAAATTAGAAAATGTGGCTCAGAGCATTGCGCTTCGCTGTACTAGTGTTGTCACTTTTTGTCGTCTGCGTTATTTCCAGTGTCATAGCCGAGTACCAATATTTCATATCTCACTCCTCAATATTGGTTGATCCTGGGCACTGAATTTCCTTTCGACGACAGCCGGATATTTTTTTTTTTATTTTTGAGTGCTGAAACTATATGGAGAAACAACTTTTAAATGCCAGAAACGCAATGTTAAGATCGCAGGCTGGAATACCCTCGTTTGGGGTAAAATTCAGCCTATACAACCCTCACCCAGTGGTGCGGTCTATATGCCGTGTCACATATCTCGAATAGCCGCCTGCAAAGGGTGGTTGCTTAAAACCTATGGCCGGCAAACACCGACTGCGACAATGGACTTTTACAACATACTAATTTACTATTATATATTGTCACACTGAACAACAAAATCGTGTGTGGTTGATAAGGCGCTGTGCCTAACGGTACCATTCGTAACCGCATTACCTCCTAGAGCAAACAGAAAAAAAATTTTGTATCGAGCGTTTTTGCCCTAGTTTGGGTCGTCTTCTGCTCAGTTGGTGAAAGACAACAACGGAAAGACACTTCTTTCCGCGCCTCAAGACTGAACTCGCCTCGGGGACAGATATTCGGACTCTCAAACTTTTTCAATTCTTTTCTGATCTACCACTTGTGGGGGTTCATTTTAAAACTCTTGGTGTAAAAAAACGTTTCACCGGCTTAGTTTTTCGAAAATCGAAAATTGTATTTTTCTCAATAGAGTTAACACAGGGATGGCGGCCATTTTGAATTTCAAATATCGGTAAATCTTGAATAATTTGTTTCTCTGGTTCCGAAGTTTTCACGGTGACCCTCGATTTTTATTCTTGATTTTGAAAGAGAATGACTTATATTTTCTTTGAGAAAAGCTTGAGCAAAAGTTTAAGTCTTTCACTATCGAGGTGCATACTACCTTAACTTTTAACTTCAGAAATATATAGAGGTCAGCACGTGTAACATTGTCAATGACCAAACTCGACAGTTTGGGAGCGAACATGATTATGTATTCTGATACTTTTGTATGGTTGGAATTCACGGGAATGTAGTCATGTACGGAGAATTGTAGCTCAAATGTAGGCGAACTTTTACAAATGCTATAGCCAATAAGTAAAAACGTCGAAATCGCTTTACTTACAACACAGACGCCTAGTAATTGCGGCACTGACTAATTAATTAATCAAGTTAAAATAAACTAAATGTCAACATTCTCCAATCACTTTCACAATTTTCGACTGCTTAGTTTTCGTGTCGGGTGAAGTACAGTTGGGGCCAGGTCTTGGGGTTAGCTGGTCGGAATGGCGCGGGCGTTAGTTATACGAGACCAGCACCCCAGAATGCTATGTGCGCCCACGGCAGCGGTCGGGTTGCTCGCATGGTGAAAAAAGGTGCTGGCGATGGACAAGCACCACAAAGTTTAACATCTGCTTAACATAGGTGTCTTGGTCAGAAAGCGCTGCACCTTCTATCGTCTCGTTGTGTTTTTTTTTGTTTTTTTTACCTGGACAGACCACACGTTGGGACATTTTACGAACATGCACACGCAGTATAATCGATTATAAAAACTAAGAAAATCATGACGATATCAGAAAGCTACATAATCTTCGTAAACTCTCTCTCTCTCTCTCTCTCTCTCTCTCTCTCTCTCTCTCTCTCTCTCTCTCTCTCTCTCAGTTTGTCTATTTCCACAAACCAAATTTTACCCTTAAGTAGAGAGAGTTCACGACATTATTACAGAAATTTCTAAGGTGTTGAAAAGTATTTTCTTACTTTGAGTCAAAAATTATTCTCATAAATTATCTGACTAGATGAAATGACAGTTGGTGGGCAACGAATATGGCGTGACTTATATCGGCAGGCTAGGGGGCCTCCTTGACTAGTGGGCGGCGCCCTCTCTTATGAATGGCTGTTGAGATGTACTTGTATTAATACGTTAATGACATATGATTGGTTGTAACAACAACTCGGCGCTGAGCAAGTTCCATTCACTTGATAGCTGGATGCTGAACTGTCAGGTTTGGCGTCACTCACTCCTGCGTTCTCACACTCTGCGGTACGCACCGACAATCACAGCGGGTACTCTCACCCGAGACTCTTGCACGACACAGAACCTTTCGGCGGGCACATTTCTTTGGCGGGCGCGGGAAAAAACGACAACGTCACACAAGAGATTCATTGATCTGTGTTCACTTCAACGATGGATGTAGAAGAATATCGGAGACGCGGTAAGCCACTCTTAAACACTAGATATATCTCACAACTTCAAAGGCCAGTCTCCCGCTGTCCGTCACCCGTCCCCGTTACAATATAAAACAACATCTGTCGATGTAGCTCATTTTCGCCGCCGCATTGTCTACTACTGATATTTGCCGAACAATTGTGTAAAATATCAAACCAGATTAACTATTTAAAGCCCGCAAAGCTGGTTCAAAATTACATTATATAATGCGACGTCATTTTAGCTGATCGGTCGTTTAAACAGTTGCATATAAACTATACTATAGTATACACGCAGGGCCTTGCTTGGAGACTGGGAGTTTTGGGGTGCCACATCTCTTTCAGAGAACTGGAGCGCTTGTTTGAAATATCATGGTAGTGTGTGATCTTTGCTTGCTGAATAGGTGGTGTAAAGAAATCATGTTACGCCCAAAATCACAGTACATCATTTAAGTTTCTGATAAATTCGAGCCCTGGTCAAACCAATGACAGCCGCTGTACGGACGTGGATAAGGGCGGGTGTAGCTTGAAACACGCACACTGATTTAAACAAACCCTTTCAAAAATTTTCTGGGATGTTTTTAATATGCATAGCCTTAAATTATTATTCGTATCAGCATCAATCTCTTAACATTTGAAATTAAAATACATCATTTTTTTCATTTGAAACAGATAGAACGAAACAGTATCTCACCTCCAAAGAGCAATTCATTTGCATAAAGCTTAGATTTTATACTTTAAAGTCACTGCCGATCAAGAGCTAGTAACAAAATCAGTCTGCAAAAAGATCTGAAAAACGTACATCAGCGGGAAAATCGGAAATCATCTATGTGTATATGCAAAAACCCTAAAAATGGCATTCATTTTTATGAATAGCATAGAATATCTTTTATTGGACAATGCAATTATTTTAACCCAACCAGTTTGCAATATTTAATTACCTTCATTTCTTGGAAATTGCACGTCTTCACGTTCTATGTTTATACCTTTACCGACGAAATGCTTCTTCAGTGAAGATTCTCACTTTTCTAATTTTGTAGTACATTCTCATTTCGAGGCTGCTTGGTCGTTAGGCGGGTCATCTTTGTAGCAGGGTTTCGTTGAAATTAATGTTTGTAAGTCAGAAAATCGCCACAAGACGTAAAAACACTACCAACAGTCAGTCTGAAATATACAATAGTCTGGTTTGACAATATGGCAGAATGTTATGAAATTAAAGTGGATTAAAATATTAAATATTTCAGTGTTAATATGCCGAATTATGTACAGAGCCAGCATAAAAAGGTTCGACGTTTTGCAACGACGCTGTTTGATTTTGATCTTCTTTCGGCGCGATTTGTTTCAATTTCGATCAACATACCAGTCAACTTCGTCATACTCGCTCCTTTGAAAACCGAAACTCGTTGGAAAGTTAGGCGTTTTCATCGGCTGCAGTCTCACTTGCCGGGCCTCTACTTGTGTATTTTTCTCCAATGACTGTCTTTTTTACTTCATTTTGCTGCGTTGATGTCGGCCTATACCGCGACTGAATCCCGTCATCTTTTCAAGGACCCCGGTCACAACGCTTTAAAGTCATGTTAAATTTGTTTTCCTATTTTGCCAGTTTTCGTTGCTTTTATTGTTATTTTTTTTAATATCTTAATTTTATTGACCATAATATTCACTCCTAACAACAGGAGTAAAGACATTTAAACTGTATTGTGTTACCCTTTACACTGACAAAGTCAATTTCTGTCCAACCTTTAAAACATAACTCAGAAAATTTCCTTTTCAAATACTGACAATTTTTCATTTTTTTCCAGAATTTTGTTCAAAAATTGTAGTCAGTGTAGAGTAATGTCAGTTTTGTCCAAAATTATCAAAAAGTACCAGAAAAATTGCAAAAAAATGGCAAAATGTTGCACTAGAATTTTGATGGGAACGATTACAGCACTCAAAGGGTTAATGCTTTCTTTTGAGGCTGAGAACTCAATGACTGTCATCCTGGCCTTCTGTTTATGTTTCCCAATATGATAGATTTTTAATTAAAGCAACGCACTGCTGTTCGTTTTATGTCGCTCACTGAGCTTGAACACTGGTGAATTTGTGTCACGATTTGAAGACTTGCTTGAGTTCTTGCACAAGATCAAACTCCTTGAGTTGTTCCAGGGTTAACACAGGCCCGTGTATTTTAAGAATTGGCCCTTGTATTTTAAGAATTGGCCCTTGTATTTTAAGAATTGCGACATTCGGTGACGTAGTAACAAGTGCCGCGGGAAATGTTATGATTGGTTCAAATAATACAGCTAGTTTTATTGCAAATGGTTTAAACTGTAATCAATCTGCTTAATTCTTGTCGATATGAATTTCGATCGACTTTTAAATCACTGTAGTGGATTTTTTGCTGCCACTTATCTACTTATCTTAAGGCTATTGTGAAGTATTTATTTAGTGAATCTCAATTTTTGAGCGTGCGAGCGTCTCGTGTAATCGTCATTTCCAGATTTTACAATTGGAGTTCGGGATTGAGTCGCCTAACACAGTCTTGGACTGGTTCGGACGATTAGCGCGCCAAAGGGCGCAATGTCAAACGGGCGGGAATGCTGCTCACGAAATCGACTGCACCAAGCCCGCATATAAAACTATCATACTGTCCGGGCGTAAATTCACATTTAGTGGTGCGGTTGTTTAACTGACGAACGACATGATTTTAAGTGACACAATTTGTAATTCAGCTCTGTCTCCACTGTGACACGTCTGCGTACTCATGACTTTCGTCTGCAGATGTAGCAAAGTTTCCCGCCAATTTTGTCATTAAGGTTGAAAGCCTTAGATGTCACAGTAAATCAAACTTAAGATAATTACTATGTATCCTCCGACAAAAAATGGACTCATGGCCTTGACATTGCGCATAACAATGGCAAATAAACGACAACCGTATGGAAATATAGTTTTGATTGCGATAATTCAAGAAGGCGCTGTTGTGTGGAATATCCCACTAGAATTTCTAGAAACTGCCAACTTGTCAATGATACAGAGGGCCAGTATTTCGGCTCAGATTCAGAGATAATCATGTTTCTGATGCGTACCATCGATATTTGCATACGACTGTCACTCCCCTAGTTCATCCGAAAATACATACTTGTATCTAAGTAAATATATTTGTCAGATACTCTCAAACGATAATATCAGATGGGTTCAATATAACATATTGCGTTGCCAGCACAATGCCTCACGCCGTCGCATATTGCCCTGGCATATCCAATATTGCCCTGTCGTGTCACAGATCCCCCACTATGATTAAAAGGCAATATGTTCTTCTTTTTTGGAAGTTCGTTCGGACTGTGTTGATATACTTTCTAAATCTTCAAATATTGGCACAGATATAGGATTTGATATCCTTTCACGAAACCAGGCAAGCTCACAGACACCATCGCCAAAATATACTATGATTCTCGCGTGTCTTGGCGAGTCTCGATGTTAGTCCTGGCCTTTGTCGCGTACGTCTTCGTTAGTGTTGAGTGTTTGCGATATCGTCGAAGTACGGGCTATTAAACACCGCTTGAATAGAAAGATCCATCCAATAGAAATCCAATAGAATAGAAAGATTCATCCAATCACAACTATCAAACCATCTGCCGGAGTGATCATGCAAATTTACAACCTGTCAATTAAATTCTCGCACAACTAATAATAGGATAGTCCAAATATAATTCAAACATCCGTTGTTTTTATCAATATTTTGCCCAAATTAAGATTCAATTCGTACGTGTGATGTGGATGTCAAATTAAAAGCAACCTGCCATCGATGTATATACATAACAATCAGAACGGAGGGCAACCTAATTTGTATAATATATCGAAAACATACCTTCTCCATCGGGATAAACCATTTTGCGATTCGGGGGGGGGGGGAGGGACGTTATGTAAAAACTGCCCCGACTAATTGCACCCGCGGGAAGGCTCTCCTCAGTCCAACATCCCTCACCT
>LD368645.1:0-12202 GCA_001465055.1 Ptychodera flava
CAGGGTGAATGAAATTATATCAAGATCATGAGTGCAGGAATGAGAATGGTATTCATAAGTTCACGGTTGTAGTCATTTGCAGTTCTGTGAATGTGCTGGTATGCTTACATTATAACAACAACAGTGATCATTGCATTGTGGAACTTGTGTACATAAAGTGACTTGTATTCTGTACATAATCTCTTAGAGGTGTTGAAATAAACGTAGTGGTAGATAAATGCACATAATATCTCATGCTTGCTGTTTTATTAATCAAAGAATATGATGATTGCTGTGCAAATATTGTGTGATCAAGATTTCCCCTATTACCGGAATTCTGATTCTATACAGCACTTTTCAGGTCTCCTCGCAGCAATCAGTGACTGATAATGTGATCTGCTTCAAACAAGTGAATTTGAAATTGTTTAGAGAAATCTGCATTTATGCAGTCCCTACTGTTTTCACTGGAACCTGCACTGAGTTGTTAAAATCTCCATGTGTCCCAAAGTCGGCTGACTCGCAGCGTGTTTGCAAGGTTATATCTGATTGGTCGATTGTCACTATTCACAGCCACTTAGGGAGTCTATTTGTATTGTTTTCATTATATTGGTAAGATTCAGCCACCCAATTGGATAACAGCTTCGAAATCGCTGCGAGTCCCCCCCCCCCCACCAAAGTAAGATAAATCCATTGTATGACAGTCTGTAGTGAGAGATGTTAGCTCTGAACGCCCTGTACTTCGTCCTTCTTTACACTGTCTGCTGTATTGAAGTACTCAAGCACCAAACTTTCTGCTATGACAGTGGTTGCACAAAAAGCTCAGTCGCCTCCGTGGTGTATCATACATTCTTTCTATTACCAGATTAATGCAAGTGTTTACCTGCTGTGTGTACCAATGGCAAAGGAAGGACTGGTTGCCCAGGAGAGTTGATTTGTCACTGCAGAAATTGCAGCATCACCCATACAGCTAATTGCATCATTCAATCAAAATGTAGTTCTCACCACTACAGACTGCAATGTCTTGTCTCTCTGGATCAATATACTGTCTAGTGGATGATAGATGATATCATTTCACCAAATCACTTTGAAAGCTTTGATATTGGGGAGTCTGACAAGGGCTTTTAACGTATTGCATGGTTTCCTATTCGTAACATTTATTTTGCAACTTCAACATCACTGTTGGAGTGTGAGCTTTTGTATCTTTGTGTACTCTGCAGCAAACTGGTGTACCTGAACACAGACCAGGCTAAAATTGTTAAATCTTGTAACATGTAAATATGATGACATTTTTTGCTATATTAATATTCTGAGTCAGGTTGGCCACAATTAATGTTGCCCTGTAAGTGTCAGGTATGTTGAACAGTTGTGCATCCCATGCATGAACCTTGTTCTGCAACTAGGTAGCCCAGTATTTCTGATGCATGTAGGCAATTGATCTGTTGTGATCTTCTGTGTCCAAGTGATGTTCCAAAGTCAAATTCTTAATTGTGTTAGCTAGTCTTTGGCAGAATACAAAAATTTTGGTATGACTAGTACTAGATAAATGTCTGGGAAAAAAGATTTTGAGGTAAAAGATTTAAGTTAAGCAAAAGAGATGATCACAATTTTTTTTTTTGATCAGTAGGTGACGCTCATATATGTACATAAGGCCTTTACACATCAATGTGCTCTAGAACTTGAAGAATTTCTGAATTCTGTCAGTCAGTTCAGGAGTTAAAGTTTCCTTGTGCTCGCCCTACTTTACAGTACATGAAGACACCAACATTTACTCGGGTGAAAGCGATCAGCCTCAATTGCAAACTCATGTGTATGGCTTTATTATCCATGCCAAAGGAAGACCAACATTTATAATGAAACTTTGCCTGGATGTGAAGTCAGCTGAATGCAAACTAGGAACATTCATGACACTAAAAAATTCCTACGCTTTCAAAATTAGCAGCTTTGTCCACTTAAATTCACTGTTAATTTTCACTTGTGTAACCAGGGCAAGTGATTTCTGATAGCATGTTACTGTACTTTGCATTTAGGAGCCCCATCAAACTCCTATCAGAGAGTGGATATTGCACAGCACAAAGGAATGGCTTGGTCTGGTAATAATTGCATGGAAGTCATTACTGAGAATCTACGCACACAAGGCAGATATCAAAATTAGTATTCAGATTAATGTTGTTGTTGCTACTGGTAATTTTGGTCAATTCTGGACAGATGTTTTTCTAAAGTTACTGGTCCCTATATTTACTGACACATAAATGGTAATCATTACCAGGCAGTGTTTTTAATCTACATCCGAAGTTACATTGGTAATGAACGTTCCACTGTAATTTCTCATTTTCCAACTGCCAGAATGTGGTCGCTCAGCTGTATTTTCCGCATCCATATTTCTTCTGGAAGAGTACTGCTTAAAAGCTGTTGACTGTCTCACGCCAGCCAGTGATACTCAATGTTTTATGCATGATGTGACTTCATGCCATTCAACATGGCTGCCTTGTTTAATAAGACATCAGTTACAGATCTACAGACTGCTTTGAATTCACTGATCATACAGACACCGGGACTTCAATGCAAAACACTGGTTGACTGGCAATGGTTTTGGCAATCTGATTAAATCAGATGTAGAGTACGGCGACCTGTACTTGTGCGGTATTCTTGATAGTGAGAGGCTACAGCAAGAGAATACCGCGCAAGTACAGGTCGCCGTACTCTACGTTTAATTTTAATCAGATTGTGGTTTGGGCAACTCTCATCTTGTCTCATTTACAAAGGGAAAATGACCTGTTTATTCCTTTGTCAAACTTTCATTAAGGCCCCCACTCAATTATCAGATTTATGTAACATAAATATTATTTCCTTGATAAAATATTCAATGGAAAACAAAAGAATGACAAACTGTTAATGGGCTGTTGACACAATCGCTAATGCGAGAACCAGGGATTGAGAACGGTGCCTTTAAATTTTAGACATCACACACAAGACCAACACACACACACAAATGACACTGAGAGAAGTATTTCAGTTTAATAATCTTTAATAAAATCCATGGATATTCTTAGGAACTTACATCTTCAACTCAGAGGGACTGCTGCTAAGAAATTAGTGCTCTTTAATTCTCCCTTTAATAACAAAACTCTGCATATCACATACCAGCAGTTCATTGAACTTTGAACTCTGTTCCTGAACAACAAAGTAGCGACCCTTGTTACTTAAAACGTCCTTGTGACCTTCATCATACAGAAATAATTGCATTGTCACTCTGACACACTCACATTTGCTTAACAAAATAAATAGAAAGCAAATACTTTCAAATAGCAGTAAATCTGAGAACAATGCATGGGATGTGTGTTGGGTTATGCTGATGATATAGCAGTTAATCTAGAGATTTCCAGTTCACGGCAGTTTTGATTAAGTCTCTTAATGAAGCTAGTTTGGAATGGAATGGTTTTGCTCTGTATGAAGCAAACATGAAAATATGCAAAATCATTTCACAGAGCTGTGTATTCCTTCCTACAGCTTTGAATATCTCTTTGAAATACGGAAATGAACAAACATTCACCAACATAATGTCAACATGTTGTTTTTTGTTTCCAATTCTATGCAGTCTCCACTTTGATGTCTATATTTCTCTCTGAACAGAACATGTCATATCTGAAAATGAGTACGCATTTCAATAAATAGCACAAAAAATATCCTGGAATTTTTTCTCCAACACTACAGCCAGTACACCTTTGCCTTACAACAAAGTATGCAATACACACTGTGTAACTGATTTCTATTGACTGAAATAATACAGATCACAGTAGTAATGCCAAGACTTGGTTAATAAGTATACATCAGTGTCTTCGGTGTGAAAATTAAGGCTGTGAGTACAATCATTGTGCGGTATATCCTCTGTCAATATGAAGCATTTGGAACTTACAAAATGTAACAAGAACCAGTCATAGGCTTTGTTATTGAAGCAACCATTCAATACAGCTGAGTGTACATCATTGTCTCTGCTTGTCCAGCTGCTTTGCTTTCCATTTAAAGCCCCCACTCAATTATCAGATTTATCTAATATAAATATTATTTACTTGATAAAAAATTCAATGGAAAACAAAAGAATGACAAACTGTTAATGGGCTGTTGACACATTCGCTAATGCGAGAACCTGGGATTGAGAAGGGCGCCTTTAAATTCAATAAAATCTCTAATAACATGTCTTCCAAGAGTTCCCATAGTTATTGACAAATGATTGTTACAAATTTTGCATGATTACACAATTAATGTATACTGACACATATAACATAAGATTTCAAATACACTGGGTTGTACTGGGACAGTAATCCTCTAAAACACTATAGATACTCACCCACATCTTTCCACATCCTTGGGTTGATCTGTTTGATGGGAATCAAATAACAGCAGTACTGGGACATTTTTCCTCTCAAACCCTCTAGAAAACTCACCCACATTGTTCCCTATCCTTTCACAACTGTCAGGTGGCAGATATCAAGGTGGTAAGTCTCCAAGCATAATAGTCCTGATCCTTGGTGGCCTGGCAAATTTCAGGACAACTTACCTCATATATTCTGCAATGTTTGATTCTTGCAAGTTGTAATGCTGCATATATTAGTGTAGTTTCATCTTGTATCTGCATCTCATCACACAATCCATGGTGTAGTAAGGGGAGAAACTCAATCCTTTGGTGAAGCATGCACATTGATGACTTGCTTCTCACTGCCTTTCGCTAACATTACTTTTTCAAAATCCCTGAAAACTTTTTGTTTCAGTTTCTTGACCTGAATACTATTTATAGCATTTTGAATTCACTACAGGTCATTATTTAGTCATATACCATATACTAACACCACTTTGACACAGATATGTGTTGTAATGAAACTTTCTAACAATGCAGCACTATGCAATTCATTTGCGGTGAAGCACACTAAATAGTAGCTTTATTCCTACCATGAGACAGCGGACAGAGACACTGGAAAATTAATGTTCATCATCGTCATTCATGAAGTGACAAGTCAAATGGTTGTGATGAAAAAAGCATCAATAATTGTATTTTTTTGACTGTGTTGTCTGTTTGATGACTCAGTCCCCTTGTTTACTGTAAATTGTTTTTTTA
The DNA here is from genome assembly GCA_001465055.1 of Ptychodera flava. Lineage (NCBI taxonomy): Eukaryota > Metazoa > Hemichordata > Enteropneusta > Ptychoderidae > Ptychodera > Ptychodera flava. The sequence continues at coordinate 5,090 of LD368645.1, forward strand.
TCTGAATACTGCTTTTTCCATTTCATGATATTAATTTCCATGCTTAATGAGTCAAATACAATGTCCTTGTTACAGTTGATGTCTGTCTGCATTTGTTTCTGGCTGCAATTGGCAGCATCATTGAAAGTGGGCATTTTAGAGCTTTGAAATCTTAAAATTGCACCTTAACCCGCAGAGTGCCAAAGTCAAATTTTGTCGACTGTATTTTTTTCCAGATCCTGAAAATTTTTACATTTTTTTTCTGGTGTTGTTCAAAAATTGTAGTCAAGGAAGAGTAATATCAATATGGTCCAAAATTATCAAAAAATTACACAAAAATTTATAAAAATACCGTCAAGGACACTATGTGCTCACATTCGGTTTGAATTGGTCCATTCAAGAAATATTTAAACCAGGAAAAAAAATAGGTAAAATGTTGCGCTAGAATCGGGAAAAATTACAGTACTTGGAAGGGTTAACAATTGAAATCACACTTTTGTGATGATTCATCTGCGCTCTCTGTAGATTGTTTTTACCAAACTACTTGACGGTGCGGACTAGAGTTAAACTTCTATTGACAAACTATGGTGATAAATACTCTTTGTCAACAGTACCTTGTATTAATGATACACAACCAATACACTGATTGGATGTAATTGTTGTCAAAATGAGATGTACCTCATACTAGAGTTTAAAGATCAAACATTGGACCTTGAATCCCCAAAACACTTGACAGGAATTTATCATTGCAAACAAAGCGTTGTAATGACTGTCAGTGCCTCTACAGTATACAGCTGTAATCATTTGATACATTGATTTAGTATAAGATTAAATGAAGATTTCATCCGTAATTACCTCTACCAAACCACACAATGTAGAAGTATTTATTTCCTTTCATTTCTATAACATATATTAACTGTAGCTTGTTGGTTTAGTTCCTACAGCACTACATGTATATTTGATATAGGCACTCCTATTGATGACTGAATTTACATCCAGAGGTCAATGTAACATTGCATTGGAGTCATGTTTGTTTCAGAAATGTGGACAATTAAAACTCATGTATGGCACACATAACTTACTGCCTTAGGTTTCAAATCCTCTCCCTACTGAAAGTTTGGAGATGTGCAAATCTAACTACAACATTACAGTTTGATCTTTTGAGCAACACGCACTGATGAAATGGTTTTAAATGCTGCTGACAGGTTTTGGAACAACAGATATTTTAAAACAAAATCTGCTACGTGATTGAAAAACACTACACAGTGTAAAAATCTTTGACGCATAGTTGGTAAGAACTTGTAGACAATTATCACAATAAAGTTTTACCCTCTCTCCCTTACATATCAGGAGTTTTGTTTGTCATGTAAGTTACTTGTGAAAGCCCCCTGATGTCTTCACCAGCTGTAACACTGGATGTTGAAATCACAAGGAGGACAAGACCGTGAAAATATTGTCTATAGACAGAACACGCATACTGTTCTGGAGTAAATTGTCAGGTTTGATAACATCGGCTTCACTTGCACACTGACATAGTGTAACCTACTTGTACTTCATTCTCATTTCAAAAAGCATAAATATGAAGCATTTGGACTGGAAAATATTGATTGAGTTTCTTTGGAACTTTCTTTGGTGGTAGCTCTGTCAGTGCGTTCCTTCAAATTCTGTGGATGCACAGCTACAGATACATACTGGTACACTGTAGACAGAGACGCATTCAAATCTATGAAACTACAGTGCAAGTCTGTCAGACAGACAGACATAGACACACACAAAGTGCAAGTCAGACAGACAGACATAGACACACACAAAGTGCAAGTCAGACAGACAGACATAGACACACAAAGTGCAAGTCAGACAGACAGACATAGACACACACAAAGTGCAAGTCAGACAGACAGACATAGACACACACAAAGTGCAAGTCAGACAGACAGACATAGACACACACACCTCTACAGGGAATATTTTTTAGAAGCCCTCTTTCCATTACATTATGACCGTTGGTAAATTCCATGACTTTTTAACTTTTGACATGCATTAAAGACGTTTCTGCTGCTTTGATTCCTATATAAATTTTACCTTTCATCACAATGCTTTGTCCACATTCTATTGTTTTCATGGCGAAGCTGGATTTCTATACCAGGAAATGGGGGGTGAGGGGCAGACTATATACCAATCTTGAATAATTTCTAGAACTACAATCACTTGAGATGCCAGTTCAGTCATTCTGGAGTTTCTACATGGTAGTTTACGTATTCTATATCCCAACGGAGCTCATTCCTATCGACATAACACTGTTAACATTTTCAGTGAAAAGCTACTGGCTGAAGCTATTTTACATAACTTTTTTGAATCTGGAAAATGAGATTTTTCACTGAAAATATGTTACGATGAAAACAGTAAAAATCACACATTGAGTGGTCGGCCTAAAACCAGCACGTCTAAGATACACAAAAAATCTTGTAAGAATTTGTCTCTTGCAGCTTATACCCTGCACAGAATGCTATATTCAGTAAAAATCTGTCACTAAATGACACTGATGCTTAGCAGACACCGAATTGTCACTTTGCCATTATTCTTGTTACCATATTACTGATATAACATCTATGTTTAATCAAAGTGGGTTACATGAACATAAATACTACCTCATATAAATTCAAACTCAGTGTCATCCGAAATTACATAAGTTGGAACACAAAAGATCTAGCACAGATGACTTCTCTGCCAAACTGATCAGACTGTGATTATTATCAATTACTTTGGCAATGATTGGCTGATAGTTGTCAGCTGATCTCATTGCATGAATGTCATTCGCTACTGTCACGTAAACGTCTTTCGCAATAACAATCCAACCTCTGCATACTGATTGCATTGCCTCATAGCTATTTGCTAAATACTGGGTATTCTCTGCACATATACTATGGCTTTTCCATTCCATAACAATGCAGTTGTGTCCTAAGAGTAACATCTCAACGATTTTCAAATACGATAACTGTGCTAAACTGTCTTTACAGAGAGGTACTACGATGCTTAGAATTACATTGCCGCCGTTAATTTCACAGCAAGCTTCATACTACTGTATACCCCAATCAAGCATAACAAAACATACTGTAAACAGCGCCTTCTCAATGCAATTTCTCAGTGAAGCAGAGCACTTCAAGAAATGTGCAAAAAAAAAAAAAAATCATGCATGTAACAATGGATAGGAATCAGCCCTGGGTTTCTGTGGGTGTAGTGATCTGTTGATAAACAAATCTTGACCTAGAATACAAAGCTTTTAACACAATTGGATCAAGTATCAGATATCCTGACTGCATGTCAGTGCTGACGTGCAGTTTGACAGTGCAATGTCTAACAGAGCAATGCCACTGTGTACCTCACCTCAGAGGTCAACAAACTAACTGTACCTTTCAGTTGCTAAAAATAGCAGGTTTCTGTCATGACGGTCAGAGAACATGATTGAAGTCACTGACAGTTCAAAGATTCCCATGATACACTGTGCATAACAAAAGACCATCATCACTACGGTAAGACTTGTTGCCAGCCTTACATATGCTGACACTGTATAGGGAAGACTACCCAAGGAAAAAACACCAGCACAACACGTTGACATGATTCTTTTTGATGAGATGATTACAATGCACAAAGAAAAGATTCTTGCAATATAAGTGATTGGAGGTGCGTTAATTAACAAATGAAATAAATGCTTTAAATTTTAAAAAAGATGAATTTTGCATAATGCAAACATAGAAGGCAGGAATCCTTTGCATGCAAGTTTGTACATTATTACAAAATAATTTAAATAAACTTTCAACAGTTAATACTGAACTAACATTGTTAACTCTAACAAAGCTGGATGGTGGGAATACAAAACTGGAAAGAAAGAAAGATACTGGAGTCAGCAAATCCATTCATATCGGGTCCATCAACTCACATAAAAGCCCTCAAAGTTGAGTTTACGTACCACTGCACTGGCTTTGCACATAGTGGTGTATGGTGCAGGGCTGTCTCATGGAAATTTTATGAAATTCAAAAACGGACTTCATAAGGTGAGTGGTTTTTCAATAGCAGTTCTCTGGGTTAAAATATACTGGTTTTTTTCTTCTTTGTAAGTTTACTCTGTTCTGAGACAGCTAGATATAAATGGATTAGCTAACCACGTCATAGGGAAAACTGTTGCACTATACGATAAATGCTGGTCTAAGACCTTAAAACTATTTTATTTTAACAACACTCATTCATGACTGCTATACTTTTAAGTTTAATAGCAAATACTGGTTAAAGTTGGTTGGTGATGTGACTGAAATTTGCATAAGTCCATATTTGGTAAAAAGTTGTGCGAGTCATTTTACCTTGGAATATTAATAGTATTAATACAAACTCTATACAGCACATGCTTTTGTGTGGATTTGAAGTCCATATCAATGACTAGTTAGTCTTTAGTAAGAAAAGATGAACACTTTCATTAATTCTGTTCAGAGAATGATAGGGGTACATGTAAGTTGTAAGAGAAACTGCAAACTTATCTTTGTCACATGCAACAATTCCATCAAAAATTCAAAGTTGGAATGAACAAAAATAAAGACACAAGAATTCTCCAGCATATAAGAGAACCATATAAACCATGGCTTTGTTTACAAAAAATTCATGCAAAAGAAAATGTTAACACCTAGAAAAAATTTTAATTCTAGAAACATTTAAGGCAATCAAAGAAGAGGAGTATACTAGAATATATAGCAATCATGCAAGTGCTTTGTGGAGTATAATGACATTTTGTATTATCAACTGAAACACGACATTGAAATTGTACCAACAGCATGTTCTGTCCACAGGACTGATTTTTGGTTGTTCTTCACAGATGATGAATTAGTATAATAAAGCAGAAATAGATAAATAAGAGGGGAACACAGCGTCTCTCCAAACATACAAAACATCTTGCTAATTTTCATCACTAATCCACATAAAGAATTTGCTGAGAGAATGAAAATGGTAAATACATGTTACCAGTATTAATATTGATTTCAATTGCCCTGCAGTAAAGAATTGTAAGACAATGGCACACTACACTCAGATCTACATAAGGTATATGGTGCTGCAATCCAAATGTCAATAGGAATACAATTCAGTATGTCCCTTTAAGGAGACATTCCTACATGCAGTTTTCTCTACTTAGATTACTGATATTAATGACACAGAAAACCATTCAAATCTCAATAACAATAGATACAGCCCGGATCCAGACAACATTAATGTTTTGATTTAGTTTGAAATCATCTTGGATCATGCATTATCCCTATATTTTGGCTAAAAACAGCCACTGGTATAAGAGAGATGCTTACTTTGTCACATAAGTGTTTCATATCTCATAGAAATACAAAAGTTGCAAGTTTCCAGTATACATTCCTCATAATAATGCTTTGCCAGTAGACTCATACGCATAGTCCCCAGTTATGAAACAAATTGTACTTTATATCATACCAGTATATTGATGGCACAAATGCAGTGATCTGATTGGTTGAGACATGAAAAGAACCCTGGTATATTAACGATATACCACAGCTGGTACACAGACGACCTCTCAGTTAGAGCCAGAATCCTTTTCTGACGTTCCATGCCAGAATTTCAATATACTGTTATGATATAATAACAATAAATCACACCCAGTGATGGTATACCACTCATTTTGACCAGTTCACTTCATTTATGCACACGCTATCGCTACGTGTACGTCCTGAACTTGTCAAAATCTCGCGGTATACTGTCACTTGGAGTGCTTTATTGCTTAAATAAAAGAACCAGTTTACTTGGGAAAGTCTACTAAAGAGGTACAAGATACTTATATCTTAGAACTACCACTGGGTGAAACATTTCATTTATACCACGATCATTGTGGGGTTTTTCTGTCCAAATCTTTTAAAACCTTTTCAAGTAAAAAATGATCAAAATCTGGTCATTTTACTGGCATCTATAAGTGCAGAATACAGAGTTGTCGACACAAGTACCGGTATTTCAGTTGATACCGCGAACATCTTAACAATCAAATAATTTATCGTAAGAAAAGGTGAATTCCTAGAAAATGTGCTGATATTCAATGGATATTCAATATTAGAAGAAATGTAACTGACTTTTCATGACAATTTACATGTTTGTTTGTTTTTAGTAATATGGGTAATCTTTTTGCAGCCTGCTTAAAAGTCTCAAAGGGAGAAGGCTAAAGTGACTGAATCAAGATTTCAAGAAATAACCTTATCAAATAAAGATTTTGTGACCTTATAAGCCCCACCATGTAAAACTTGTCATTTTATAAAACACACAGTCACAAAGCAAAATACACTTCATCAAGACCAACCTACTTTGATCAGAAACAGACCTGTGTTGTTTGCTACATTATTTCCCCATCAACTGTCCTTCAGTGACGGGGATAATGACAGCCGAGATGAGAGAACTTCAGTCAATACATATCAAAATGAATCACACCTTTATGTGAGATTTTCATGCCATTTCCTTTAGAACGTACAGGATGTTATTTGGAGAAAACACTGTCTACCTTATGATTGACCATCAGGATATTACAATGATGGGTAAAATCAGATAAATTAAATAACGGTTTTTCACATTTGAAGCATTGTCTTTTAAGTCACAGCCTTATTGGCAATTCTGAGCACAGTAATGGTAAAACTAATCACCTGTATGGCTATAGCTTACGAAGGATACAAATCTTATTCTAAACATATGTAAAATGTTTGATTTAGGGTTTTGGTTTGAATATTGCATAAGCTTACCAGACCCTAAAGGAAATTGTGATGTGTTGATTTTTGTCGCCATCTAATGAGAGATACTATTAGAAGTTACAAAAAGTATTAATTTTGAAGAGACAATCTAAAATGAATACTTATTTCATTATATGGTTTGTCAATATTTTTTGCCATTTCTCTGCTATGAAGTCTACTTTTTGAAAATCACTGTTCATGATAACTTTCAAGAGTGAGAGGTTAAAATGGCAAGGCTGGGTATTTGTCTCAGGTTATTTAGCATATTTGATGCTGATTAGCATATTTACAATTACAGAGCTCCACTCAGTAATTGTTGCACACCAGTTTATGCTAATTTTCCACAGAAAGGTCATACCAC
>LD368652.1:19511-31235 GCA_001465055.1 Ptychodera flava
TGCAAAATCAACAACAAAAGAGTATATATAGATGAGGATGTAACATGTTCATCAATATTTTACTCATTTTCATTTTTATTTTGGTCTGAGTTCAAACAATTTTCCCAAATTACATAATGATGATTTGTCTGTTCTTGAAAAATGTTTATAAGGTCTTGTGTGTCTCTGAATGTGTTTTTACAAATGTTTTAATTAGTTTACTTAAACATCATGTCTACTGTGTGGCTAATGAAAGTTGCGTGTGGCTAATAAAATTAGGACCAAATTAGCCACACTGAGTAAGTGTGGCTACTAACTTGAAAATCCTACCGCTAACCTTGATTGTATGTCCTTTCCTGCACTACATAATTCAAAATTAAATATTGTTTTTGGCCTATACATACTTGAGGGGTAAGCTTATTTAGTCTCATACATTAAAGATGCACTGTTGACCTACAGAGTCCAAACTTTTTATCATTGTATTGTAGATAGGTGTACACTCCAAATACTAAGTACAAGTGTGGTGAGTGTAACAAGCAAATGTTTTTTTTGTCAATGGTTCATATCAAGGTTGTTGATACTTACAATCCACACTTGAACTTATGCTGGAGCGGTAACCAACCAGTTCAAATAACTTTAATTTATGTCAAAACAATTTGACATTTTGCCAAATTTCACATTTATGGCAATTAATAAACAGTAAGGAGGTACAAAGGACGTCGGTGCCCCCTGGCCCCATGTTTAAATTTTTTTTCAGGAGAAAGTGCTTGACGAAGTTTATTCGTTCCTTCGAACACTGACCGAAGGTGAATATGATGCGATGTACAAAGAGAGACCAAGGAAGAGTCGAAAGATGTCCGATCACGACAAACATTTATTTCTGTGGGCAGTATTACTAAACAGAAGAGCGTTAGCCATTTTGTTTTGGAAAAGATTGAACACCTGCAATATCGGTCTGTAGTCTTCTCTTTTCCATTTGTCAGTGATAAATGTAATGTTATTTTTAAAAAATCCATACCTACATGTATTGAATATCTTTAGGACGTTTGACAGGCACGTTTTCTTTCGCAAGTATTTTTTCCTGCTTTTTTGAAAACGAAATTGACAGAAACATATTGCATGGATTCCTTAATATTAAAAAAAACGAAACTAATTAAGACCCCTATTAAATGTGTAGTTTGAAGAGCTTTCTCAAATTTCCCATGCCCCAAATCTAGTTATTTTGGTGGCCAGATCCAAAGTTACCCGACCTAAATGTTCCATTTATCTTTTAATAACATCTTCCAGCCTTTAGTCTCCTATTATGTGAAGTATTACTCTCATCATACAAAGACACTTATAATAATGAGTATGAAGTTACTGTTTGGAATGAAATGAATCAAACTCGTTAAAGTAGCGATGCAACGTCACAATCTCTATCAGTTGCGGTAAATGTTTTCAGAATATCTTCCAATCTGCAGTCTCCGAAGGTGTCAGGTACATAGAATATATTTCAACACTTTAAATGACGTCTGTGTTCCGAGACGTGAGTGTTATAGATGCCAATTAAACCATTTCTTGTCATAACAGGAGCCGCTCTGATCGCTGGCAGGATCCTTCGAGCTTTGTCTGCGTATGCAAAGAAGGATGAAGAACTAACCTTGCACGATGACCTTTTGCAACATGCTGTGTAAGTTATCTTTGAAAATCAGCTTAACTTGTTCCAGAGGAAAATCTAACATCCATCGCGTTCTGTTAGGGCTAATCATTCGCCTAGACTTACATTGAACGATTTTAGTGTCCTGAGAAGGAATAATCTTTGTTGAGACTCTGCGCTATACAGTCCGTATTTCCATCGAACGTGTGTTTTTCATGAAAAAATTAGCCTATGTATTTGAAACACGAAACGTTATGGAAATATTAGGATAGAGAATCTTCCTTTTTAAGTAACCCAACAAGAGCCATGCCATCAGCAAACTTAAGGTCCCAAGGCAAGTAATTGACCTTTTTAAGCTAACAATTCTCTAGAGGTTAATAAGCGCAGAATCCCCTAAATTATATATTTACGGAAAGCCTAGATATAGGGGAACATTTGGGTCCAAGAGTGTCACCATTGTTACATATTATAACTATCACGAATCAGGTAATTTGCATAACCTTTCAAAAATCGGTTTTCCCCATACTTTGTTTCAATGCTTTCAGATATGTGGCTAAAATTTGTGTGAGTGCAAGCTGTCCTACGGATCTTCCAAAATGTGTCTCAGAATGTTTTAAACCTTCTAAAACAATCATTATGCAAGAAAAACTTCCAGAGCGGTGCATTTAACCCTAATTGATTTCTTTAAAATTGTACTCCAAAATAACCAAGCAAGATATAAAAAATCTTAGCCACAGTTAAGAAGAGCGTTGTGACAGCTTGCATTAAATTCCAGCAAGTATTGAGACAAAACATATGGAAAACCGATGTTTGAAAGGTTATGCAAATTACCTTTCACGTGGTAGTTATGTAAACAATGCTGACACTGTGTTCCCCGTATCTAGGCTATCAGAAAATGTATAATTTACGGTGGTTCTGAGCTTATTAACCACCAGACAATCGTTAGATTAAAAATGCTAATTACTTGTCTTGGAACCTTGAGCAAGATAGTGCAGTATTACACTCATGTGATTTGTGTAATCAGCAAATAAGGTAGGCGATAACATCCACATTCAGTATAATTTCATCTGACAAAGACTTCTAAGGATAGCAAATAGTTCATGGTGTTTAAGATGCTTTAAAATTCTATGGAAAGGATACGAATTCACGCATTTGCAGATGGTAAATGTCTTCGTCAACCACTCTATGAGCTTTTACGCAAACTTCAACGGATCTAGCTTATCGACCACATTACACCGCAATTGATTACGTACAATGGACTCCATGCACCCTTACAAAATTGATGTTAAGGCAATGGGACGATGCAATGTTGGTAAAATGGGACCGAGTTGTCTGGCACAAGTTTTCTTTTTTTAATGCGAAGAGACATAATATAAACACGCCAGTCATAACTTAAAAGCCGTTGGTCAGGGCGTTATGAAATCTGGTACACAGCATAATCATAGCAAGATCTAGACGTGAATAGACTTTATAGGTGCCGTCTGTATATTCAAAGGTCGTTCGCATAAGTAATGGATTTTTGCAATTGGAATGTATTATATCTCAAGAACTACCTTCCTAAATTCAATGTAACAGTGCCAACTTAACCACTTTTATGATCTTACTGTCCTAAAAATTTGGTGAGTGTTAATTGCATGGTATAGGTCCATTTGAATTGTTTTCAAATCATCGTACTGAGGCTATACAATGCAATAATTTGCATTGACCCCATGAGGCCTTTTGACCCTACATGGATCAAGCTACTCTATGCTGAAAGTTTGAAAGGCAGTGGGCTCATTAGCATATTTAGTGGATTTCTCAAATTAGGTCATATATCCGTACTGCATGCAGTGATTTAACCAAACCTTTGGACTTCATTTATTATACCAAGGTCAATTGTCGATATAAGATTGATAACACTCGGATTATAATTTCATTTACATGTTTAAGGACGCATTTAATTGTGCCATATGTCGATGCTGAAGACAGTGGTTTTTACAAGTGATATTTATAAATCATGCTTACGACTATTTATACTGTAAATTTGATGATCACGACATTCTGATATTAGCTCATTCGCATATTGGTGAAATTCTGTTATCAGGTCACATATCAATATCGAAAACGCCGATTCTGACGAAACCTGTGCTATTCATTGATCATTCTACGTCAAGCTATTCTTTACCTGGACAAGCATGGTATTCAAATTCTTAGCTAGCGCTTACTTGCATATTCAATGAATTTCTCTTATTAAGCAATATGTGTCAATACAGAATACATCTAGCCTTTGCGATCGACAGATCATACTTTCGTCTGTCTCTGCTGTAAGTTTCGTGAAGACGGCATTCTGATTATTTGCTCATTTGTATTTTTAATGAAAAGCTGTGATTACTAGGCCATAAGTTATGAGTGGTGAATACACTAAATTTTATGAGTCTTGTGAAATACATTGCTTGGATTTATGAGCTGATAGTTTGCAAATATAATATACTCTTTATTAGCTCAGCTGCTTGTTTAATGACGTTTTGAAATTAGGCTACATATTGAAAACGGAAGTCTCTGCATTCAAAATTTCAGGGTATTTTGGTTTTACAAAGATGAGGTTTTGCTCAAAGTTTGGCTTATTTGGAAATCGAATGACTTTATGTAATTAGGCTATATATAAAACGTAAACTTATTGAATTTAATCAAATTCTAAGGTATGTATGTATGTATGTATGTATGTATGTATGTATGTATGTATGTATGTATGTATGTATGTATGTATGTATGTATGTATGTATGTATGTATGTATGTATGTATGTGTATGTATGTGTGTATGTATGTATGCATCTTTGCTTGCTTGTTTCTGTCTGAGGCGCCGCTATTTCGGATGGTTACAGTGTATGAGAGTAAGATAAAATTTACTCCATGCTATTCAATATTCCTGAATGTGTATGACACATTTTCTGTATCACTTTGCACTATACTATAGTGAGTTTGAAAGGATGGCCACTGGCGTGTTGGACAGCTGCTTTGAGGCTAATAAAGATCTATCTAATAAGGTATTGGTGCGAACCTTGCCTGCGTGGGGAAATACGACATGTTTGTCAATTGCATATTCTGCGAAACACATGATCTTTATGAAACAAGACTGTTGCCAGAGCAAACTTCAGAGGGTCTGGAAGGGAAACTTGTTGATACATTCAAAAATACAATGGCTTATGGTAAGTGTTCTTTCTTTATCAATCACTTATATTGGATGGATATAAGTGATGAATACGATTTAATATCAGTTCAAAAGTAAATCTACGCAAAGTATTTCTTTCAGTCATACTTTTTTTTCATTTCAAAACAGCAAAACATTAATTAATACTCGAAAATCGTTTGACAAAGTGCATATGTACGTTTGTTCCCTGCCTCGATGAATTCAAAGATCTTATTAAAACACGAAGCTTCGTGTACTCAATGATAAATTAAAATTTGAGCATAATAGGTAAAACTTTGTCAGATGCAAATGTAGTCACTATTTGGTTTAGTTTTTAATCACTAGTTTTTTAATTTTTCGCATCTTTAAAAAACAGTTTTTCGTGGGGACACTTCTGCCCATCTTTTCGATCATGACATTTCTTTCTGATGATCTTGGGGAGAGAAGCAAGGCGAATGGCGTCAAATGCAAAATAGACAAGTGTAGAAAATTTGCAAACTACTTCTTCCGATGGAGCTCAGTCTATTCTAAAACGGAAAGAACAGTAAGAAGATCAGGTTTTGAAGAAGAAGATGTCACCTTCTGGGAGGGAATGAGATATTACTACACTGCACCAATCACCAAATTTCTATATAGCATGGTAAGTACACTGTCATGATGTGTCCTCGAACAAATAGAAATGATATTTTGAAGAGATTACAGCAACAACAAAATAGAATAATAAGAGAAATATTACGAAATCGATGTTTTATATCTTAAAATTTACAAAATGTTAGAATATTTGCAAAAAATGGAGATGTTCCTTTCATCGATCAAAACAACATATACCCCCAACCATAAACATATATATATATATATATATATATATATATATATATATATATATATATATATATATATATATATATATATATATATATATATATATATATATATATATATGATAAATAAATTTGCACACGTCTACCGATCTGGTCGTATATTTTCTGTTTATTCTGTTGGTAATTTTGACACAACGTTTCGTCCTATAAGTAGGACTTCATCAGGTTGAAGATGTCTACAGAAGGAAAATACAGACAAAAATACAAAAAAACGTAAGGCTAGTGTTGGTCTTCATTAAAAGCTGAACGTATTTTATAGGCTAGTAAATTAGAAAGTTACAAAAGATATAGGGTATGACAATCCTTACACTTTATGTGTGCCGCAGATGGAAAGTGGCAATCGAAATTTGGCGCTAATAGTTATTTATAGTGCCTGTATGAAGGCGCTGTGAGCATTTGTTATTTAAATTAATTGTCAAGTACAATTAGCTCAGAATGTTGAGACCGTTTGGTGACAATGTACCTAGTTTTGAAATCCAGATGGACTCTTGCGGAGCGTGTCATCTTGTTTATTTATTTTGATAATCCCTATTTATTGAAACGTCGTGAATGGTGTGTTGATTTTCGTTGAACTGAATTGCGATAGGAGTGTTAGTTTTGAGTCTTATCGTTGATAGATGTTTATTGAACCTTAGGCGAAATTCTGTTTTAGGTTCTCCTACATACTGTTTTTTGCATCTGTTGCATGTGATTAGATAAACCAGGTTTTTGGATTTTCAAGTAATGTCATGTTTAATGGTGTAAATAGATCTGTTACGTGACTTTGAAATTGTGTGGCGTTACTCCGTTAGTGGAGTATTTGCAGATGTTGCACTCCTGTTTGAACCGCATTTGTAGAAACCTGCAGGACGTTTTGAATGTTGTATGTCCCTATGTTGTCTATATATATTATATATATATATATATATATATATATATATATATATATATATATATATATATATATATTTATATATTAAATATTTATATAGAACTTTTGTTTTTTCAAGAAAGTGCATTTTCTCTTTGAAATAAAGATAAGTATGTCAAAATTAAATTGTGTACACGGTTATTGTCCATAACTTTTTCTTGACTGATTCTACTTTGGGGTCCTGGACAACAACACCCGGCGAGATATACAGTTTGTCTTTTGAGTGTAAAAAGACATGCCGTTTCCAAAATACTTTGGTTCTAAAACTAGAAATTAACAAAGACAGATTGGACGACACTCTAGCCAACCGTTGACCTAATTATATCACACTAAAATGAACCCATAAGTTCGCGTAGCTATGGTATAACAAGAGAGTTAAAGTTCACACAATATATGATTGGTTTAGGAATAATATATTTTAGGATACTCCTCTTCGTCATAGGTGTTGACAGGCTCCGCAGTCTAGCTCGCTACGCGTGCGTCAGCTCGCTGAAACCTGCTACTCAGTGCGCTGCAGCGTGCGATACACCAAAGGGGTGACACTTAACACAAGACAGCTGCTACATGTAGCGTGCTAACAGAATGATGTTATCAAACTATCTGATATATTTTATTCAAACGAAAATAAGGACGCTTTTAAAATTTATCCTAATTTTTTTCAGTTAATGTATTAGTTTTATTGCCTGAAACTTGTGCTTAAGATAAAATAATATCGAAACTTGGCAGTAACGTGCAATGACGCAATAACAAGAATCATCGGATTGCAATGACAGAGACCCTGCTGTCAAGACTAATAACATATCTTACTGCACTGATGCATGCGTACCAGTGAGCCGCTTGCGACCTCCATTAGTGCCCCCGCGCGTAGCGAGCTGTCATTAGTCCCCAAGGACGTAGTCGGGGGGGGGGAGGGGCGCTAAGGTTTTGGTCACTGATGTCCATGCGTCTGTCCGCACGTACGTGCATGCATCCGTGTATCCGTCACTGAGCATTTCTCAGACATATGGGATCCCATTTCTTTCAAAGTTGGTACAAGAACAATGACTCATTTTATACATATGCACGTCATTGTTGCACGATACGATCCAATCTGGCCGCACGGCGGCTATTTTGTTAGGGTATTTTTATATGTCTTGAGCCACAACTCAGACATGTCTTTGGTACATCAACATTGACCCATGTCATACATATGCACATCAATTTCTTTCGTGATACGATCCAACATGCCCGCAGTGTCACCATTTTGTTACAACATTTTTATGTCTAGAGCCGTAACTCAGACATATTTCAACCAATATCATTCAAAGCTTGTAAAAGACTGTCACATTGACTTACGTCATACATACGCACGTCGCCTACGGATTTCACGATACGATCCAATATGGCCGCCTGGCGGCCATTTTGTAACACAATATCGTTCAAAGTTGGTACGAGGACATTAAACCATGTCATTGATATTAAACTCAATTTCTTTTGTGATACGCATGGCGGCCATTTTGTTTCAAATTTTTCCCATCCAGAGCTGTAACTCAGACATGTCTCAACCGATTTCATTTAAAGTTAGTGCAAGAACATGAACTTATGTCATACATGTGCGCCATAATTTGTTTTGTGATATGATCCGATATTGCCACCAATAGCTATAAAAGATGCACGTGCACATATTTTTCCCCAGAGTCACCTAATATTAGCTCGCTACTGTCTCAATATTTGATTTTTTGATGCATCATAGGCTGGACATGTGAATTTGTTCAAACAAACGTGTTCGTATCAACACCATTCAAATGAGGTAAATAGGCCGACTCTGTAAAAATGCTACGACTCAAACCTCAAGCCAGATTGCCTTGATATTTGGTACATGGGTACCTTGCACAAACTTTATGCAAAAATTATTGTCCCACAAATGCATGGCTACTTTTTGTTTAGCTCTTCTGTCAGCAACGCTGAACTTATAGGTGTAAATGTTTTCTCTGTATTTTCACAGCGACATATCGGACTCTGATTGCACTGTGGTCATAATTTTAAAAACGGCTTTCATACATGATTGTATGTGGCACGTTGAACCACCCGATTCAACCGAACTGTTTAGTTTTGTATAGCTGTCACTGCCAATACTTCTGCTATTTGCCATCAATACTGTCTTCACATATCACTAGTTCAATTCAACAGTTGAACCATAAGAGCCTCATCTGCATCGCAATTAATGAAAAGGGCCATGTCTTCTTCGGGGGCTTGTAGTCAAAGTACCCACTAATCAGTGGGGACTGTATCGTCGATGATAACTTGTTTACTCTGGAGCTGGTGCTGTGTGGGACTAGGTTTTGTTGCAATACGTAACACAGATATCTTTTTATGGAAAATTTTCCATTTTTTTCGCCATTCCCCTAAATTCTTCATGAAATACACTGAATGCCCTTACTCTGAGTTACAATTTTATATAGTATACCAAGTATAAGACCAGTTTGTACAGAAGATGAATATGTTCTTTACTCATGCGATTCATTGTTCAATGCAGGTCTCGTACATCATACTGCTGCTATTATTTGCCTTCTTCATATTGACTGATTTGAGACCACGTGATGAAGCCAACTCGCCTGGTATCATCGAATGGGTTGTTGTAGTCTGGGTCGGTACTTTGGTTGTGGAAGAGGTCAGACAGGTCAGTATAAAGCTTCTGTTCGGAATTCAAATTTTACGGTTTTACTCCATAGCTGGTGTTGTGTGGGACAAGGTTTAGTGGATTCGAAATAAGTTACAAATACACATGTATATCCTCAAATATAATTTATGTAAATGTATTGTCTGAGAATCCAAGAAATAGAGCGCTTAGTGTACATTATTATGAAATTAAATCTGAAGGACAATCCTCTCGTCAAAATAGTGTTGCATGTGATCGTTATACACTTTATTTGAAATGAAATAACACGGTACCGAATAGTTTTGCAATACTGGCAATTCCCCTCCTTCTGAAATGACTACATGATTTGTTCATATAATATGTTCATTTTATTTGACGCTGTTTGACACTCTCTTCAACAGCTGATCGTCCGTGTACCAACATCGATAAAATACAAAGCCATTAGTTGGTTTTCCGAAATCTGGAACCGGTTTGATTTGGCCATGTATTTGCTGTTTGCAGTGTCGTTTGTGTTACGTCTTGGTCTTCCTCCAAGTAAATTTGCCACTGCAAGAGTGATGTATTGCGTAACTTTCATCGCCTTCTGTGTTCGTCTCCTCCACGTGGGTTTTGTTTTCAAAGAAGTTGGACCTAAGATAATCATGATCATTAAAATGGTAAGCGACAGTTTTTTTAATCTGGTCATACAATTTAGAATTTACATAAAAATAGTGACTTATGAAGGGTTCGTCTTATTTTACGTTAACACGAATGGAACTAATTTTGGTTAATTGGACGGTAAAGTAATGTCTGCTTTATTTGGAAATGTAAGCTCATCTGCTTTTTTTTAAAGTTATACACTTGTTTTCATGCAATATTGCATCATTCAGCTATACAGCACCTAACACTTTCAGAAATTTGAAAAATGTGAATATCAAATTATCCCGAATAAGTTCCAATCGTGCACGTTGTAACATTTGGTATGGATTTACTGTTTAGCCTACTGTTGCACAGAAATATTACGACATCTTATAAAGGAAAATAAGTTTTATGATGATTATGCAAAAAGTAACCTTTCACTTTCAGGTAAAGGACCTCAGCTACTTCCTTATCATACTGGTAGTATTCATTGCCGGTTTTGGCGTTGCTAACGAGGCTATCTTATATCCAAACATGGACCCCCACGTTCATTTGATGGTTCGATCCTTGTACAAACCTTACTGGCAGCTTTATGGCGAGCTGTTCTTGGAGGAAATTGAAGGTATACAACCTACTTCATTGAATATTTTCCAAGTTATTTCCAAAGATATGTTTTACGTTCAGGTGGTCATTTCCACAGCCGTGGCATACATAAAGTACTCTTGAACCTGTCAACTACTCAACTATTTAAACATTGTATAAAGTGATCCTTGGAAAATAACCTAAATTATCAATTGAACAAAGAACCGACAGAAATAGTTCAAGATACAACATAAATCAACCTCACGCCTTCGGCTTTAAGGAGGCTCTCCCACGTGGTAACATTTTTAAAACACATTTTGTTAATTCCAACGGTCGATATTTGACGTGGCGACTGCGCACGTAGCGAGATATCGATAAAAACATGTCATTTCCCGAGCGTATTTTTCACATCCCGAAGTTTTATGATCCTTTCTGATTATGACCCGAAATTCCCCGAAGGTTTGTTGTTGTGCTTATTGACGATATTCTAGGGAATCCATAATAAGTTCGAACAACGTAATTTTACCTCCCGCTGCGAAGACTTTACATACAGCATTATGCCTTCGCTTCAGGTCAGTTTTTTTTAAACTTCTCCTTAGTTTTTGTCGTTTTCATTATTCTCAGTCATTTCTATTATATTTTTAACCAATACTACATAGATATCAGTTTTTACGTGTAAAATATTATCCGCCTCTAATGACTACATTTTGTCGTCTGCCACACAGTTACGCGTGGTTCGATACAGAGCGGCCGACGCGTCCGCTGTGTATCAACCGCACGTATCTGGGCTAGTCACCTACGCGAATTCCGGTGGAATCAGCACACATTGTTTTCCGTTTTTTTCTCCGAGTCAGTAAGACTCGGCTTTCCCCCACGGGGCATGACCGATCACCGACGCGTGTGGTACTGTGGCGTCAGCAGCGTTAGCAGAGACTCGTACTGCTTAGCTTAGTTGACAATGGCCCCAGTGCCGAACGTTCTCTGTTCGGAAGCTGAATTTAGGTGGGCCACCGGAATTGAAACTTTTACTTTTTTTAGGACATGTTTTTGTCGATATCTCGTGATCCGCGCGCAGTCGCCACGTCAAATATCGACTGTTGGCATTATAAAAATGTGTTTTAAAAATGTTACCAAATGGGATTGCCACTTTAAATTTCCAACAATGTCCTGTGTAAATGATTGTTTATCTTCCGATTTTTTCCTTTGCTTCTAAGGACGGGTTGAAAACGAGACTTGTTATGAAGATCCAAGATTCATGAATCTCTGCCCTCAAGTTGAGGAATATCGCTGGGTTGCACCCACTCTTACGGCAA
>LD368652.1:32625-44213 GCA_001465055.1 Ptychodera flava
TTATTGTCTTCCGAGTCTTTTCGTTTAGAAATCTACAAGTGAAAAATACGTCAGCGGTCACGTATGATTAGAGAACCATGCGTACTATATCTGATCGACCGGCTTTGCTAATGCTTACTGCCATGAAGCATGACTGAAGATATATTAATTCTTATGTCGTTTGTTGAGAATGTAGACCTTAATAGTTGTAAATTGTAGTATGTGCTTCAAATTAAAAGTTCAACTTTCGCTAAAAGTTTCCTGAAGTAACTTAAAACCATTCTCTTTCAATTTTAAGAAATGTAAATTATGGTTCTAAAGAAAGAATCAACTAACATCTTCTAATTTTTGAAATATAAATACTGCTTTCCTTACGTTAATTATATTGAAAAACTAAATTCTCGACTTTCCGGAGAGCGATATTGTGAAAACAAACAAACAAAAAGTTACTTACTGTGATGTTTTGAGAGATTACTTTTGTTTTCAATTTGGCCAATTGAAGGGCAGAAGAGAGGGAAGTTGCGAAGTAATTTTTCTGGTGCAAAAGGATTAAAAGGGCCGTTGTAAGCAGGGATAGGGTAAAAGTCGTTGGCACGAGGACAGGTTTCTTTTTTTTTAAATCGTAGCGGAAGGGGGTTATGAACTGTTTTTACTTCACCCACAAATGTTATTTGTTAAGATATCAGATTAACACATCAAAATACCGCGCCATGGTTTCTCAAAACCGTGTTGTTTGATTTCTCTGTTTCTCGTTATACTAATTAAAATATGATTAAATTTTTGATTTTGTCCGACTTCCAATGTACTCAAGTCATAACGTTGTTTGGTTTCCTATACGTAGAGTATTTCTAATATTAATATCACGCGTACTATGTAAAGAATCCATGACTGTAGATTTATTTCGATCTTAAGGTAATTTGCACCTCGAAAGTGAAAGACTTAAACTTTTGCTCAAACTTTCCTCAGCGAAACTTTCAACCATTCTCTTATCGAAGCAAGAATAAAAATCAGGGGTCACCGTGCAAACTTTGGTACTAGAGAGACAAATAACTTGCGATTTCTCGATATTTGAAATTCAAAATGGCCGCCATCCCTGTGTTAACTCTATGGGAAAATATAAAATTTTCGATTTTTAAAAAACTAAGACGGTGAAAGCTTCTCTTTTGCCAAGAGCTTCAAAATGAGCCCCCACAAGTGGTAGGTCAGAAGAAAATTGATAAAATTTGAAGGTCCCAATTTCTGTCCCCGAGGTGCGTTCTACCTTAAGTGTAGCCTATGGACAAAGAAAACTTCCGTAACCTCTCCGTTTCGCTACCTAACCAGTAATATTATTGAAGTTACCAAGTACATTACTCTGTTTCGAGGTTTATGATCTTCATTGTGTTTTAAGGTTGAAGTTACCTCTACAATGCAAAAGCAGCTCATATTCTTAAGTTCTGCCGTAACTGTCCGCTCCATAGAACCCGTCTTAGGTGACTGTTTCAAATCTGGTGCCATCTTGTCAAGGAGGGGTAATGACCTTTATTGCAAAATTATGCCGATATCCGGTGCTGTCTTGCAAAGGAAACTGAATTGCACATTTCTTAGGGTTATTGATAGAAATTCACCCCGCCAAATGTCATAAACGTGTATTTAGCCACGCCATTCTACATGTCTGACTTAGTGATGCGTTGCTACATATCGTTATCCTTGAGTCTGACCTATGAAACAGTTTCTTCTATGGTGGATTTCTCTAAGGTAGTATGGGCCCCGAAAATGAGACTTAAAATTTTGCTCAAACTTTCCTCAATGCAACTTTCGACCATTCTTTTTAAAAATCAGGAATAAATTCGGGGGTCACCGTGCAAATTTTGGTACCGGAGAAACAAATTACCCAAAATTTACCGATATTTGAAATTCAAAATGGCCGCCGTCTCTGTATTTACTCTACGGAGAAAAAATTAAAAAAAATCGATTTTCGAAAAATTAAGACGTGAAAAGTTTTGTTAAACATAGAGCTTTAACATGAACCCCCATAAGTGGTAGGTCAGAAAAGAATTGTAAAAGCTAGAGAATCAAAATATCTATCCCCGAGGCGCATTCTACCTTATTACTGCAATGCATTGGCAAAGTAACTTCTTCGCCAATGCATTACATTCTTCGTTTTTTTAAAGTAATAAGTACTTGCCGCTTCGCAACATGAATAATCGGAAAGGGATGAATGTATAACGGAATGGTAATGCGGCTTGCATTCTTCAATCACAGTTAATTACATACATTAAACTCCCTTGCGTGGAAGAGGTTAGACCACTAATATAGAAATAACGGAAGACACGCTGACCATTAACGTTTATTTATGGACAAGGGCGGGAGAAAAGCCAAAAATTAACGAGCGAGGCTTGCCGAGCCCATTAATTTGGCTTTCCTCTCGCCCGCGCCTATAAATAAATATTAATGGTCAGCGCGGAGTCTGTTATTTCAATTATATTATCAAAGAACCCCGTTAAACTGTCAAACTTTACGAAAATTTCCCGTGCGAACGACAACGGGGCCCCAGAACCTGTCAGTGAGTAGTGCGCGCGCGCTGCAAAAATTTTGCAAATCATGAGACTCTTTTGAAAAAAAGCGTCTTAACCTGGCCAACAAATGCTCCATTTTTCTTTGTGGTTGATTATGATCTTTGTACAAATCACAATTTTCGTTTTAGCCGTAAAGTTACTGTGTTTACGATATAATTCATATTCAAAGGCATGAAACCAAACCATTACTGTGTATTTGTGGGCAGTCACGTGATTCGACTCTACCAATTGAAACGCAATTGACAGGGCATGGTAATATAATTGCATGTAAATGTTGGGATAGATTGCGTAGTAAAATTAAAAGAGCTTGACATTCTGTAGGTGTTATATTTCAGTCGGAGCGTGGTGGCAATGCTGAAAAACGTTATGCATGACTTACTTACCTTAAAACATGATATTCCAGTATAACGCCTGGTTATCTAAATACTTTATTTGACACCTAACTCCAAAGACAAACCATAACCCGCTTGATTAAGTTACCCTAGATACTATTGCATCAAGAAATTAAAAAGTCAACGAATAACAGATTCTCAATTGTTTACGATTACGAACATTTATCACCAGGACACGTTGCATATTCTCCACCAAACCATTCATTCATCTAATCACTCATAAAGATATTTGAACGCCGACCTATATCGATCAATGCAGCCAGGAACAAAACGGTCAATCATTCAATCAAGTAATCAATCAATCAATCAACCAACCAATCAATCAACTAATCAGTCACTCACTCACTCGATCAATCAATAAA
Source organism: Ptychodera flava (assembly GCA_001465055.1). NCBI lineage: Eukaryota > Metazoa > Hemichordata > Enteropneusta > Ptychoderidae > Ptychodera > Ptychodera flava. The sequence continues at coordinate 35,917 of LD368652.1, forward strand.
TGAATTAATCAATCAAACGGCCAATCGATCAATCATAAATTTGTATACCCACCACTCAGACCGTCAATACACCAAACAATCAATTAGATAAAATTTCAACGATAGATATATATATCTATCAAACAATCCAGACACATGTTCATTCATTTTCACGAAAATCCATCCATAAATTGATTGGAACTAATTTGGAAGAACTGGATGTTCATATTGTTCAAATTTATCAAACGTGTTAGGTGCCCTATGGCTGAATATTGCATTGTTACAAATTACTCATAAAAACAAGTGTATACCTTCAAAATAAAAGCAGATAAGCTTACATTTGCAGATTAAGCCGACATTACTTCACTATCCAATTATTCAAAATTTGTTCCAATCGTGTTCCATTGAACCACACATATATCAGGCTTACTGTCATTTACTATTTCGTCCGCTGAATTATCGTATGATATAATTCTGACATATAGTTTATAGTAATCTAGCCTGTTGTTTGTACAATGTCTTATAAAAACTGGTTACGTACTAATTCTAAGTTGCCTTGCTTTTTGTGGTCTCTTTCTAATTTCCAAATGCCAGAGTTGATACACTTGTTCATGAAGTTGGTGAAATCAAGGAATGCATAGGTACGGGTGATCGTGAAATTAAGGAATGCATCGGTAAGATTGATCGTGAAATCGAGAAATGCATCGGTACGGTTGATCGTGAAACCAAGGAATGCAAGAGTACAGTTCAAAATGAAGTTGGTGAAATCAGAGAATGTGTCCGTAAATTTCGGTTTGATGAAGACCGAATCAACAGCTTGGAGGAAAACGTTAACACAATCAAGAAAGACATCGCCGAGATTTTAAAAATAATAAGGAAATAATCTATATAACAAATACAGAAATCACATTTTGGTTGCCTGTCTTCTCAGTTCATTTTTCCCGCTTTGATGAGACTGAACATCGCTAAGATATATAATGAACCATTAAATTGCCAAATATGCTAATTAAGTCATGCTTGACATTGTTGTATCCGTAGATGCTCTGTGACATAATAATTTTGGATAGTTTAGACTATCGCACTTTTCATTTTAATCGCTTCTTGAAAGTGGCGTCGATAAAAACTTGCATCAGCGTCATATCGCAAAGATGTCAATTCATGAATCGACCGTCACATGCAAGAGTTCCCTTTTTATCATAGATAATGTATTTCTAAATCTTAAAGTTATATTTGCGTCTTAAAAATAAAACATGACACGGTTTTTACCAGTGTATTAATGTCTGTTTACTATAGATTTAATTTTTACAACATTCATAATGTTGTTTCCGTTTAACTGAATAATTAACTGGCAAAGTAGCCAGTGATTTCGGAAAACCAATGCAGGTTTGAAAGCTCCAGTAGCTCATAGATTTTCGAGTTTTTGTTCTGATCGTAGGATAATAGCTCTTGTAAGGCAAGAAAAATAAAAAGTTTGTTTCTCATCCTCGCGAGCGTCAATTTAGACCCATCGCGTCAACCTTTTTTTCTGCTCTTGAGGAAATAAAATGAAAAAAATAAAGGCAAAAATACGCGACGATGGTGCATAACACAGTGCTGTACAAAACATAACTGTAAACAATATTAACTGGCACTATCATTCCATTCAGAACTGTACACATATGTCACTGTTAATTAATAAGCCGTAAAAACTGTTCATTGCTGAATACAAGTCAAAAAACAGAATTGTTGCTATACAAAAATACTGAAGCAACACTGCTGTGCATTTATCTCTGCATGCATTCCTATGTTGTTTTCATGTTTTTGCTCGTACTGTGTCGGTTGAAGAATAAAAAAAATGAGAGAAAAAAAACGCGTCACCCCATTACTTTTGCAATATGTTTAGGGTGAGAAACAACCTTTTTATTTTCTTGGCCTAATCAGTTTCCGGTTTAGGTTGTCAACGCATTATTCATGTATGTGGTTTGTGATGTTATTGCTGAAAATTGAATTTGAAACAATATCATCCGTACTATGTTATATTGTAAAGTTATTTTTTTGTGTTTCGGGTGCAGGAATAAGAAAGTGTCCGTTTTGTTACGGAAACATTTTGAAAATATTGTAAAAATACAGTATAATGTTTATTTAGGAGAAGGCAAATTATTTGGATGGTGTTTGACATTGCAAAATTTAGTAATTACGTTTGGAAATGAAGAGTTTTAGAATTTTTACATTACGCTACTATAGATACATAACTTGCACGAATATCTAATAATATTTTCTTATACTTTGTCATTTAAGTTGTTTTGTCATTTGATCGATAAAATAAGGAAAAGGTTCTAATCACCCTTTACACACAAAACATTAAGAAATATCTTTATCCATGTTTCTCGACGCTTTCAACTTTTTATAATGGCAAAAACAGTCAAGTTTATATTTGCCAATAAAGCGTTCGACAGTGTTAATCATTTGACCCTGTTTCGCGTGCTGATTGACAGGCTTGTCTCTATGTATATTATTCTAGTTTTAGTATTTTCGTATCGCAAGTAAGAATATCGTGTCAGACTGGGAACCATTACGTCTGAGAATTTAACTGCTAATGATGGTTTTAGAAAAAAAAAAAAATTATCTGCTCTTTTATTTAGTGTTTACGTGGATAAAATGAGCAATTCACTCTGCAAAACACAATTTGGTCGTCATATCGCGGGGAAATGCAATGCTGACGACATTGTCTTCATTTCCGTCTGCAGCTCTTGAAGGATTTAAACAATTTTTGAAAAACCTGTAGTCAATGCGCTTTTTCTCACATTGTCTTCAATGCAAACAAATCCAAATGTCATTTTATCTTACCAAAACGTTGCAAAATATTTGAACAATTCTACAATTTAATTTGTAAGAAAACACGCATATCTTGGATTCGTTTCAAATCATAATGGTAATGACATGAATGATATGGAATGACAAAGGAAAACCTTTCACGCTGATGCAAACTTTTTAATACGAAAGTTCAATTGTTCCTTTCTGTCAAAATTCATTTATCTAAGGCGCACTATTTGACCATGTACTATGCATATTTGTGGATGTATTTACTCAGAAATGTATCAATGATGTTAGTGTTTCAAATAATAACGCTCATAAGTATTTCTGAAACTTTAAGTTTTATTAACAATCATATTATGATATTTGGTAGCACTAACGCAAGGTTCGTTCTGAATTAAATGTTTGATTGAACGAAAGCACCAATAACTATACACTGATTGAAGCAGCTCTGTAATGAAGTGTCTTTTGGAGCAAGACTATTCCAGACTGTTTATTTCTTCATTAATTTTTAGTTTTATCGCGTACAATGCTTTTTTTTTCTCTCGACTTGAAGAAGACATCATTTTTCTGTGTGTATTTTCTTTTTGTTTTGTGATGTAGACGTTGTTTTATGTTTTCAATTTGAGCAAGTAAAGATTTTTACATGTTCTTAAACATTTATGGGCCAGATGTAAATGTCAAAAGAATATGTATGTTTAGAGAAGAAACTTCAAAGTCGTATTATGTTTATAATTCTGATACGAAAAATATGTCCTTTTAACAGTAAGGAATGGGCTAGCAGGCCCTGTATCATCAAAGTACTGTATGTAATATTATCCCAATATGTAATAAAACCTAACCAGCTATGTAATACTAACCAAATATGTTGTAAGACTTAAATTAATGCAATTCGTAATATGGTAAATCAGATGTAGATGTACTTAGCAACCATTACTACGCCCTTTGCGTCAACTAAGTTCAGCAGGTTTGATAAAAGTGAGGATGATGATATTATTAATGTGGTAATTGAACAAACAATGCAAAACTATGTCTAGCAAGACCCCTTACCAAACCAAAAATTGTCGTTTTTATGCCGATGATGTAGGTCAGCAAATAAATAAAAAGAAAATCATACAATTTTGATCACGCACTATGAACAAATACGAGCTTTTTTCGAAGAAATTTCTGCGAAGATACTTATTATTTTTCTGAAACTCACCCTCAATAATATAATTCTCAGAGACAATAGTGATCCACTTCCTAGTAATCATTTAATGTTTATCACTGAACAATACGCAATAAAATTAAAAAAATGCAAACCATCAATATTTTTTTATTTTTACAAGGCAAACACGAACACCAATCGATGTTTTATTTCACCTTTGGTGCACCCAATATGTGATAAGACTTACACATGCTCTATAAAGACTTTATTATACATTGGGTTGACTAAATGTGTAATGAAACGTACATTATCAAAGAAAAATTCCTTACATATCAGTATCACCGAATACGTTGTAAGAACTACATACCTTGTCGACGGAGAATTTATTACACATCTTGTTAACCCAATATGTAATATAACGTACATCCATTAGCTATGGTTAATTTATCAAACATTGGGTTACCCCAATTAAATTAATCAAATCTGTCTACCTTAATCGTGAATGTCGTTGTATCATTGATGCAAGTTTGGCTTTTGAGATTGACAGATGAGAGATTATGTTCGTCAATATTGACTTACATAGCACGGTATGTATCATGGCGAACAATCATTGAAAAATTTCATCTTGAAAGTAAGATATCGTTTTAAGGGTTTTCCAAACATATATTATTTTGTCAACAAAAACAATGAACGTGTGTAAGCTTTGTTTGTAGTAGAACAGGTCCAGCATGTTTCCATCCTATTAGCAGTATAGAAAGGGAGACTCCAAAAGGAAATACAAGCGGCCTCGTTTGATAGGACTCTATCACTTCATGTACTCAGTCTGTTACCTTGAAAAAAACCCAATCGCATCTCGCCATTGGCAGAGTACCCTCATATCTGTGCAATATTAGTTGCAGTACATTTTTACAGGTAATGGTATTCACTTGAAGTTGGTACCCTGCTGTTGTTCAACTACGGGTGCTAGCACTACAGGAAAAACTTGCGAAACTGGATCAAAAAATTCCGGATAAACGTTTTATACTGCAGGAGAGAGCTTTGCGTGTACTCCTTTAGGTGCCCTATGATTTTCCATCGGTGGATTTATTTTCTTTATTTAAATTTATGTCAATAAGATAAAAAAATTATTATTTTCTTGCAATATTGCCTTACAAATGTGCTGCTGGAAATACTCCACGGTACCTGTCTGATATGTTAACTTTCCTTATTAGTATTCATCAGTACCAAACACGTACGATGCAGAATATGGATTGAAATATTCCGAAATTCAACTTACGCACAGGCCAGAGAAGTTTTAAGTATCGTACCACAAAGGTTTGAAATTCTTTTGCTTAGTGAATTGAAGTGTGCACCGAATGTTAACAATTTGAAGTTAAAATTGAAAGCATTTATAAAAGAGAATGTTCTTTTATAACGGTTACTTTGTTGTTTTATCACTACGCATGTTATTTGATAGCAAGTTAGATCAGTAGAAAATATTACGAGAAAATAACGAGAAATGGACACTTTCATTTTTTTTCTTAGAAGGGGAGAATTTATTTTCTCGCTATGAATCTACGACAAAATTCTCGCAATCAATCAGCGAGACTTTGTTGTCACTTGAGTTTCTTTTCTCGCATATTAACAGCTAGAAAAGCATATTCTCGCTATTTTGTTGCGAGAACTTTGTTTCTCGCAGATTCATGGCAAGAAGATAAATTCTCGCTCTTCGAATGCGAGCAAAATGAAATCTCGCAGCATTCTCGCAAATTTTCTCACGATATTTACTTCCAGTGTTACCACAAGATCAATATGTTGGAATAGCATATTTTAATTTCTTTTTGTCCCATGCCTATGCTGCTTAATTGCGATATTGGACAGTTTACCAGGCATTTCTCGAAATTAACTGCATGTTCAAGTTGCTAGTTCTCTTTCACTAGATAAGAGTCGTGTATAACTGGCTATCAGTTCTGTTCTAGACAAAGAAACTGTACGCTGTTGGTAAACCAATACAGAACAAGTGTCAACAGCGCTAGCCTGTTAACCAATACGGAATGGAGAATTTTTAAACATCCATAAAGTAGCACCAAGAGTTTACTTCAATGTGAACTGACTCACGGAAGGACAAATAAGTGGTCAAAATTGCCCTTGACTACGCATTGCCAATGAGATCGAAGTACAACGATATACCAAATATTAGAATTATGCAGTACAAAACAGCTCACAATGATATACGTAATGATGTTTGGCTACTCACGACAAAATGCCCGTGACAGTTTCTTCAACAATATGACCATCCTAATCTCGTACGTCGACTTGACGGTGACCGAAAACTGAAGACCGATCGACGGATCAGCGAGCGTATACCTTCAACCACCGTCCATTATTACCAGCTACAAAAAATATTCCAAATTCCTGTTAACATCCGTCCAGTTAGTCTCAGTAGAATCTGAGAATGGTCTGCCATGATGATAGTTGTGACACAGTCGTGGTGCAAATTGAATGACTCAATGTCTGTCTTCCGTCTCAACTAAACTATTGGACTTTACTGCACATACTTTAGTGGCCCCTGTAAATGTGAACAATTACAAGTACCCAATCAAGCATTGAGTAGCACGTTTATGGTCCAATCAGCGATTGTTTGTGAGTTTGTTCATTAATAAATGTTTATCAGTTTATTCAATGAATAAATGAATATGTGACATATGTCCAGGTGTATTGATTTTACATTTTGCTTGTTACATTGCATTTTTCCGGATAAAATTGTTACGTAACTTCGGTAAGACGTCTAGCCTTATCGAGGAAGTCGGTTTTCCGGAAAATGGCGTCCAACACTGTCCAAATTCGCAGTATAGAGTCGTTATACCAGCACGAGGAGGTTAACGGAAAATAACGACCACGTTTGCACTGGCGCGGGTCTCAGTCAGGTAAAAGTCCAAGGCGCTGAGTCCCGTTAACCTCCTCGATAATTACTGGACTTGAACTACAATTAAACAACTCAGATCATTCTCTAAATTGTTCAATCTATAATTTCGGTCGCACTGACCTCGGTTGCTTTATAAAGTTTATTAATATGGTCGTCGACTTCCGATCATCTTCAATGTGGTGCGTAATGACCTCGCAAACCACGCAAATAGATTAGCCGCCTTCAATCTGACAAGGGCACCTATATACCGTAAACGAACACTGGAAGTTTGAGAAAATGTTTTTGTCCGTAGGGGTTACAGAACTTTCACTTACATTCGAGTTAAAATTATAATCCAATTTTACCAAGCAAATGAAATAAAAAAATGTGCAAAGGGATTTAAACATTGATTCAGTTTCTGATCTTTATTGACACAGAATATACCGCAAGCGACAAGCGTGCTAAATCTGGTAAGCGGCAAGCCGAATTTTATACTCTTCTCAGGGTAGTACTGAAGTAGATATTTCCTACAAATGGGAAATAAAACTCTGCATAACTGTGAATATGTCGAGCGAACAAGCAAAACTTATAAAGAACTTGTCTGAAAAATTGTCTTTTAACTAGAAAGAAGAGAAACAAAAAAATCAGTAAAATCATATCATCATATGAATGTCTTCATGATGCATCCCTCTGCTTCAAGTCTTACTGGGCATTTAACGGCAGTACGCCAGTTTGAAGTCAGACTACAGCGCCCTCGTAAGACTTTTGAGCAAATATGTCAACTCTTATTCCCAGAACGTGCAAAAACCATGCTTGTCCATCGTATGGAGGTACCTCCATGACCATCTCTAAAAAGATCAATCGGTTCATTTGTACTATGTCTCGTAAGAAATTTCTTCAACATAGACTTAATGGTTCATCATCATGCAAAGCAAATGACGCTTCTCGAAATTCACAAAATTAAGTACAGATATTTACCCTTATTAAATTTCAAATAAGAATTCCCAGGAAACACTAGCTAGCGTAAAACGTGTTGAACAGTTTAACAGACTGTAAATTATCAAAAAATAATAGCTTTTATAGTAATCGATGATAGAACTTTTATCAAATTAAAACATTAAATAATATATGATAGCAAAGCAGTGTACTTTATAGACTCTCTCACAGCCCCTTCGTTCGCTACGCAGTTATGCGCCCTCAACAGTCTTTCTAACAAGAGATGCTCACCGAGCCAACCATGCAATAGCGAGCTCGCCGGCTTCGCCTGGTCGCTGAGCTGAGCTTTGCTCAGGTCTACTGCTGAGGGCGGTATTATGTATGGTCTGAGGTGAAGCCAGCGAGGGGCAGTGAGAGAGTATGTACTTTAGTCCACATTGCATGTCATGTGACTGAGAGATAGAACCACCGATTCAAGTGTGTTGATAACATCTGAGACAATTTGGAAGTTGGTGAGTTAAATGTGTTTCCTTCTTTTCTCATCGTATAGTCGTCCGC